>VZTG01008757.1:698022-750084 GCA_013397845.1 Melanocharis versteri | reverse complement strand
GGTTCCGGGGGCGGAGGGGCCGTGGGGCTCGGAGTAGGGGAGGCTCGGGTGGCGGTGCCTGAGAGCACGGGGAGAGGGAGGCCGGGAGAGGACCGGAAGCTGCTGTTCCCGAGCTGCTGGTCCCATCCGGGAAAGGGCCCGGGCTGCGGGACAGCTGCGAGGGGGGATTGGGGTGGTAGCGAAGGAGTCTTTTTATATTTAATGGCTTGTCTATAGGCCTCTGTTTCACGGTGGAAAGCGCGTTCCTGCAAGTCTGGCAGCAAAACATTCTCCCGAGAGGTATAGAAGCGAAAGTAAAAGTGCCCGGCTGTTCGGCAGGCCGGCCAGAAGGTGTGTCGGTGGCCTGAAGTTGTGTCAGGGGAGGTTTAGGTGGGATATCAGGAAAAGGTTCTTCACGCACAGGATGTTTGGGCACTGGAGCAGGCTCCCCAGGGAAGTGGTCACGGCACCGAGCCTGTCTGGACTCGAGAAGCGTTTGGACAATGCTCTCGGGTACATGGTGTGACTCTTGCGGTGTCCTGTGCAGTGCCAGGAGTTGGACTTTGATGATCCTTGTGGGCTCCTTCCAAGTCAGGATATTCTGTGATTCTGTGAACCTTCCCTGCCACTATGTGGGGGACTCCTCTCTCTCTGCCCTACGTTTTTTTTCTGTGTGCTGTGTCTTATCTTCCAAAACCTGTGGCTAAGTTTACGTTCTCCTCACTGACCTGGGTATTTTTCATATGCACCTTCCCTTGCATTGAGAGAACTTTAGTTACATTTCACTTCTTGAAACTTACAGCCTTCTAGTGCTGTAATAACTAGTGATGGAGGAGTTTGTTGCTCTTTGAGATTTTTCAGCCAGTCAGAGGTGGGACATCTTGCCTACGTTCTTTATCTCCTGTATCTCTTTTGTAATAGAGTAGCTGCAGAAAGGACTGCTTATATAATCCATTTAGCTTCTAGTGAAAAATCTCAATATGTTTAGTTTAATAAAACTGTATATCTTTGCCTCATACTTGTGTTTGCCAGGATGGGGATTCTGGATCATGTTACTGCGGGCTTTGAGAATAGACTGTTTTTATTGACTTGAGAGGATTGCTTTGAGGGCTGAGGTGTTGATGTTTATTCTTTTATTCTGAATTGTGAGTAGATTCATGGTGCTGAATACCTTATATTACTCTTTGCCTTCCTTTAGAGTAAATACATAGATGGTTTTTCTTAAATGTTACCTCTGTATTTCAAGACTATTTCTTAAGTTTCTGAGCTCAGAGTATCATGAACCCCATCCCATTCTTTCAAATTCCAAGACTGTTATGAAAAAAAAAAGTAGAAACTTAAGTACAATAAAAGTGTCTTAACTGCAAATGAGTCAAGGTATGTCAAATATTGAAAAATTAAGAGAAGTAGTTCCCTCTGAAAAAATATTATCTGTAGGTGCTGAAACTAAGAAGAAGGAATGTTAAAACATGTGAGTGTCACTACGGAAATGAGCTGCCATGAATCCAAAGGCGTAGGGATGTTTGTCTTTGTTTTCTCTGTCTTTCCTAGTTCTCAGGTGTGAGTGCTGGTTTGTCCTATCTGTTGGCTTGTGGAGTTCATCTCATTACTGTGCCTCTTCATCAGTACATTCATGTAAATGTCAGATACTAAATAGAAGTTCTCCTAATCTTTAAGTTTCTCTTAGTGTTTCCATACCATCTTCAGCCTTGTTTCCTATGGAAATGAGGCCCAGGCAAGCCAGCTGTCTGTTTCCATTTTTCCCTGCTTCCCACAACTTTTGGGAAAGTTGCTTGTGGGACAGTTCTACTCTGCCTGTCACGGGGACTCCGTGCCAGCTGGGAGCTCAGCCCGGCTGTAGCTCCACGCGGGATCAGCCCGGGTGTAGCTTGGAGGTGGTGGCCGCACCGCCTCCTCCCTCCTCCCTCCTCCCTCGGGCGTTTGATGTTGGCACAAAGGAGCTGGCAGAGCCATCGGAAAGGTTTGGGAGATAAGGAGCTGTACACATAGCAGGTAGTGAGGAGTATTGTAACATACCTGTTCTGAGATACAAAAAAGAAACCTACTGGAAAACGAGATTTTTGGGGTTTTTTTGGACAGCCAGTGTTCACTGGGAAAAAGTGGATAATACTGCCTTGGGGTCAAAACCATAATGTGCCCATTTATGCTCCATCTGTTTTCTTTTTATCCCATCTTCTCTGGTTTGTTTTTATACAAGCAAACATCAGATATGTCTTTAAAACAGAATTCTGAGTTCCTAAATTCAGTAAGAGCTCAAGTACCGTAATGATTGTGGTAAATGACCATGTTGTTACAAGTTACCTGTGTAGCTGGATATTTTGTTCAGAGTATTGGAATTGTGATGTGCTGTTCCAGCATTTCTTTAGACACAGGCAACCCTTTCCCTCTTTGGGTAAGTACTGATTTCGTAATAATATTGTCTTAAAATCAGTGGTTTTGGAATTCAAGTAGTTCTGAGATCTTGAGATCTGAAATCTTCTAGTTGTAGACATGCATTAGGGAGCCAGATGTGCTACTGCTTGTTTAAGCAATGCTGATTTGATTTCCATAAATCAGTGTCAGAGACATTTCTCTGTTGGTGCTGTTGCCAGTTGCTGCCAGAGGCCAAGTCGTGCATAGGTTCCCCACTGGTAAGTTGTCACTGCCCAGATGTGAATACTGATACTGTAAATTTTTGCAAACAATTTTTTCTTTAGAAGCCCTGAACAAGCACCTTAAATATTGTAATACAGAATTTCATCTGGATGGGGTAGACAGTATAGGAATCTGTCATTTTATTGTTTGGGAGATGGCAGAGGGAATGTGCAAGGCTTATTAGAAAACATACCTTCTTCATTGTGAAGTCTCATTTATAAACATAGTTCAAAATAATTAAAATTAATACCAGAAGCCCTCTGCATTAGATTGGAAAGCAAGTGTCTCATTATCCATTCTGAGTAGGTGCAGGGAATTGGTGAATCTAGCATGTTTTCATCATCCAGAGTAAAATGTTAGGCAAAAGTAGGGGTGGCCTTTGTGAATCAAACTGGTGTTACTAATAAAAACAAAGTGATGGCTCTTCAGAAGGCATCACATGCAATGGTGTCCTATCAGTCCCACCTATATATGCATTTAACTTGAAGCATGTAAATATGTGAAAATTATTTTGGTTTTAAGAAATTAATTTAGCCTGAATTAAATAAAGCCTAGGTGGTTCTAACTGCCTCCTGTGGTCCTGCCTGGCCCATCTGACCTGGACAGGAGTCAGCAGAATGCCCTTGCATTCTGGGCTGTAGTAGCAGGAGTTCACCATAAGGCTGAAGAAGGTGAGTCTTCCCCCTCTGCTCAGTAGTTACCACATCCAGGTGTGGATTCTCTGTTCCCAAGAAAGGCATTGGCACACTGAAATAAGTCTATTGGAAGATCACCAAGAACACAGGGAGGCTGGAGGACATGGTATCTGAAGAGAAACAGAGAGAACTGAGTTCTTGGTCTGTAAGAAGAGAGGGAGAAATCTTATTACTGTCTTAACCTAATGGGAGAGCATAGAGAAGATGAAGCTGGGTTCTTCTCGAAGCTGTGCAGGGATAGGATGAAAAGAAACAAACACAGTATGGGGCATGGCAATTTCCAGGTTGGTCTTAGGAAAAGCTTTTTCTCAGTGTACCCAGAGGGGACCATTGCTTCTCTGTTCTTGGAGATACTGAAGCCTTAGCCAAGCCTCTGATCTGCTTGGAACAGGGGCTGAACTAGGTGCTCATCCTAGTTTCCTCCTAATCAAAATTGTCCTGTGATTTTACTGTTCTGTGTTCAGTATGTATTACCTTTTGTATCCTTAGCCAACTGAAACCAAAGCTTAAGAGTGCTGGAAACCCCAAAGAGGCTACAGCTCCTACAAAATGTTGGTTGAGTAGAAGGAGAGAGGAATTGTAGCCTTTGATAAGTCTTGATAATTACAGCGTTTCTGATATTATTTCAGTTTGCTCTGCTGGCAGGGAGGTTTGTGCGTACAGCTTAGTCAGCACTGCTCGCTCCTCAGCTACTACTTGTGCTGAGTGCTGGAGATGCTGGGGAAATCTGGGGAGGGGTGAGGAAAGAAGGAAGCAAGTTGATGCCTTTTCACAGTGAGGGTAATCAAGCATTGGAGTAGGTTGGTTGAAAGGGTTGTGCAGTTTCTTTCCTTGACACTTTTCAAGGCTGGAACCTGGAACAGTCTTGTCTGAACTCATTGCTGACCCTGCTTTGAGCAGGAGGTTGAATTACTTGAGGTCCCATCTAACCTGCATTATCCTGTGATCCTAGGCAGTGGTAGTGGAAGAGGGAGTATTCTTAGGAGATGTGTAGAAAGGTCAATGAGGTGCTGGTGCCTGCTGATGTATCAAGCATGTACTTTTTTTTAAGTTGAGGGTGCTTTGTTTTCGCCAGTCTTGAATTATTTTCTTTTCAGATGGACTTCTTTATGTTCAAGTTCTTATATTTCTTGGGTTGTAGAAATTTCAAAATGCTTTTATTTCACAATTCATGCTGGAGACAACTTTGCAGAACAATATGCTTACAAAATTATTAGTTTTTACCTGTCAGGTCCATTCCTTAGTTCAAGAAAACTTAAACTTTATTCTGATGAGTCATGCATTTGTGAGTTAAGTGAATATGGGCTATGAAAAATTACTCAAATATCAACAGCAATTTAAAAGTACTTATTCTCCTGTGGTTCTGCAGGTTTGCCTGGGTAACACAATGCCAGCTGAGCGTAAAAAGCCAGCAAATATGGAAGAAAAAGAATCTCAGTTAAATAATAAAGAAAAAGAATTTAGTGAAAGGCGACCAGTGAGCACCAGGGAGAAGCCGAAAGAAGATGTCAAGGTTGGCATGAAGAGAGAGACTTTAAAGGTTCCTGAAGATAAAAAGAAAAAAATGGAAGAGGATAAAAGAAAGAAGGAAGACAAGGAGCGAAAGAAAAAAGAAGAGGATAAAGTAAAGGCAGAAGAGGAGCAAAAGAAGAAAGAAGAAGAAGAAAAAAAGAAACTTGAAGAAGAGGAGAAAAAGAAACAAGAGGAGGAAGAGAAGAAGAAACAAGAAGAAGAAGCTGCTCAACTGAAGTAAGTTGTCTTTTAAACGTTTAATTGTGCCAAATGCTGGAGTTCTGCTATCAGGATTGTGGTCAGAGTTATAAAAGATGAACTGTTTGAGTTACTTTTAATAAGTTGGATGTAGTGTTATCAATTTTACATGGCTGTCTGATTGTGCTTTATGACTTCTAAGAGGTTTTGAGTTTTCACTCGTAACCTCTCTTACTTTGGTCTCTTTTATGGGAGTTTGGTAGTTTTCTGCATGTGATGACTGTGGAGGGCACAATTATGCTTGAGTAACTGTTGTGATTTAACCCCAGCCGGCATCAGCCCCACGCAGCCACTCCCTCCCCTCAACAGAATGGGGGAGAGAATCAGAAGAGTAAAAGTGAGAAATCTCGTGAGTTGACATAAAGACAGTTCAATGGGTAAAGCAGAAGCTGTGCAGGCAAGCAAACCAAAACAAGGAATTCATTCCCCACTTTCCCAGGAATCCCCAAGACAGCAGGGCTCCATCAAATATAACAGTGACTTGGGAAAACAAATGTCATCACTCGTATCATCCCTCCCCTTCCTTCTTTCCCCAGATTTATGTGTTGACCATGATGTCATATGGACTGAGACATCCCTTGGGTCATTTGGGGTCAGCTGTTCTGGCTATGTCCCCTCCCAACTCCTTGTGCACCCCCAGACTCCTCGGTGGGGTGGGGTGAGGAGCAGAAAAGGCCTTGACTGTGTGTAAGCCCATCCCAGCAATATTGAAAACACCCCCTTGTTACCGGCACTGATTCCAACGCAAATCCAAAACACAGCCCCATGCAGGATACTCTGAAGAAAATTAGCTCTGTCCCAGCCCAAAGCAGAACAATAAAGAAGCACAGATGCATTTAAGATGAAGTATTAGTGTCAAAAAATTGGGAATACAGGCTCTTAACAGGTCTACAGACCATACATAACAGGAGCAAATCTGATGTGAGAAATGACTGTCATTTCTTTTAATCAGTCACAGACAATTGATACCTGGGTGGCAAACTCAGAATGTAACCTGGCAGTTTAATATGTGATGTTACCAAGACTGTGTTTCTTAGTATGTTATCCAACGGTACTACAGTGTTGAAGGTGGCATCTTTAGACCAGTAAAACTGAGATTCTGGCCATTCTTAGGTCTGAAATATTTCACTTTAAAGATTGAGGCAATGTCATAGCCAAGTTCTAGCTGGGACAGATATATTTCACCTATTCCAAGTTTTCTGTGTAATTTCAGTAGTCTGGCAATAAAAGATTTTCCTTAAATGTGTAATACAGTAACCTGTTGAAAGGCGGTTGTCCTCTTCTGTAGGAACTTCATCTCCATCTGTAGTAAATGGAGTTTTATGTTTATATTTTCAAAGTCTGTTGGGATTAATATGTTCTGCATAGAAATATTTGAGAAATTTTGTTTTGTAGAAAGTAGTACTTGCCCTTTGCTGCACGAAAATAAAACAGAGTTTCTGAAGCAGATGCTTTAGCTTTCTAGGATTAGCTTGGTAAATATTTAAGAAAAGAAAAAGGGGAAATCGTGTTAGAACTGGTGAAGGTTTTCCAACTGTGACCTTTTATCCTTTGGATTGTTACTCTGAGATTAAGGCTCTGTAACAAAAATGACTAATTTTTATGTCTCATAGGGAGAAAGAGGAAGCACATCAGCTCCATCAGGAGGCTTGGGAGCGCCATCAGGCAAGAAAAGAGCTCCGCAGCAGAAACCAGAACGCACCAGAGAGTCGTCCTGAGGAAAACTTCTTCAGCAGACTGGACTCCAGTCTGAAGAAGAACACAGCTTTTGTTAAGAAGCTAAAAACCATTACAGAGCAACAAAGGGACTCCTTGTCCCATGACTTTAATAGCCTGAATTTAAGCAAATACATTGCAGAAGCAGTAGCTTCTATTGTGGAGGCCAAACTGAAAATATCAGATGTGAACTGCGCTGTGCACTTGTGTTCCCTCTTTCACCAGCGATATGCTGATTTTGCTCCTTCGTTACTTCAGGCTTGGAAAAAACATTTTGAAGCAAGGAAAGAAGAGAAGACTCCCAACATTACCAAGTTAAGAACTGATTTGCGTTTCATTGCAGAATTGACAATAGTTGGGATTTTCACTGACAAGGAAGGTTTGTCTTTAATCTATGAGCAGCTTAAAAATATTATTAACGCTGATCGAGAGTCCCACACTCATGTTTCTGTGGTTATCAGCTTTTGTCGGCACTGTGGAGATGACATTGCTGGTTTGGTACCAAGGAAAGTAAAAACTGTTGCGGAGAAGTTTAACTTGAGCTTTCCTCCTAGTGAGATAATTAGCCCAGAGAAACAACAGCCCTTCCAGAATTTGTTGAAGGAATACTTTACATCTTTGACCAAACACCTGAAAAGGGACCACAGGGAGCTACAAAATATTGAAAGACAAAACAGGTGACAATTGAATGTTGTTTTTTACTTACGAATAAAAATTAGTTTATTTATGAAATGCCTAGATTTGTTGCAGTATTTATAAACAAAGTCTGCTAGCAGTGTGTAGAAGATAAATGTGTTCTGCAATGTTTCTAAAAAAAGTTCTAAATGTGTTCTGAATACTTTAAAAGCAGAGACCAAACAGACTCTTTGAATATCTTTTAAAGGAAAGGGAGGTTGACCTTTAGCTGTAATTCTCTTTACTCTGTTTGGTGCTGTTTCCTTATCAGCATGAGAGCAACGCTGCTTTCCCAGCTGGTACTGTCCTTTTCCAGTTGGCACAATCTGATTTCTCCGTTTCCACCCACATGTATCTAACGAAGCATATGCCACAATTGCTTTGGCTTGTTTACTTTTTTTAGTGTACCAGGATGAAGGAAAAAATAGGTTAAATTAACAAGGTACCTGTTACACGCCAAGGTGGACAAATGTATATTAAAATGTATTCAAATGTTGGAGGGCATAGACAATTTGATAAAAGTCCTCTTAAATATCTATATGTAGTATTAATGTTGCAGGGTATGAATATGCAGACCTTGAAATCTGAATAATTTTATTTCTGCCATGTTCACATTGTTTAATAATTGTTGGCTTTAAAGCATCCTGAATTCTCATTATTGGAGCCAGCCTAAACCCAAATGCTGTTTTTAAAACAGTCATTCTTAATTCTTTCTGTAAGCGTTCCGGTCAGAAATGAACATATTGCCGTGTATAGACACATATTTCAGCTAAAAGGCTGGACATCCATCCAGAGCCAAATGTATGCTTAGAATGCATTAAACTTTTATGTTTCCAAAGCAAGGATCCATTGTGCTGATGGGTTTTGTGCTGCAGTCCTATCTGGTCTCAGCCAAGTGTTGAATTTCACAGGATCATAAACTGACTTTTGAGGTACTGTTATTTCTACAAGTACCTTGCTAGTTTAAAGTGCGTTACTGACTTAGGTGTAATTTTTTCAAAGTGAATGAGTATGAACCTTTATACTTTCACAGTTATCATTGGTTCTGGGAGCATTGGTTCTGGCTGGTGTTTCAATGAGTGGGTGTTACAAAGTCTGTATGGTAGAAAATAGAGTGAAAAAAGTTTCTGAGAGGTATAAAATATGTGAAGAATTTAAGAAGAAGAAAGAATGTAAGTGATCTGGGAGAGAGAAATATACTTTAATAGTTACTTGTACAACTGGATAAAAATGACTGGACAGAGCCTGAGCAGCCTGGTCTGACCTCATCACTGAGCCTGCTTTGAGTAGATCAGACGAGGGCAGATGAGGGACCTCTTTGAGCACCTCGTCATCTGGATTATCCCTGTTAACTTGGGTGCAAAGCTTTGTTTTGGGGAAGGAATGTGAAGAACGATCATTTATCACTGGATTAAGAGAACTCTGTTATTTCTGTCTCTGAACTTTAAGATGTTTATTTTAACTCCTTAATAAAAGCTGAGGAATAAGTTTTGTTAAATAAGACATCAAAAAACTTTCCTACTAAATTTTATTTATTTACAACATCTGTAACACATTCTTGGCATTTGCCTGCTATAGAAGTGCAAGGCATGAGGAGGGCAAGACAGAAATTTGCCAAGTAAGAAGTCTATGAGTACTATAGAAATCTTCCCAAACTGTGGATTTTGGAAAAGTGATTGTGCAGTTGGTTCTTTACTTGCTTTTGAATTCTTTTTTTTGTGGGTGACAGGTTTTTTGGGTGTTTTTGTTTGGTTGGGTTGGTCTTGGTTTTTTTGTTTTAAAAGAAACCCCAATAATCCTATTGGATAAAGCAGTTCTCTGTGTATTAAAAATCTGTTCCATTTTGCTATAGTTTTTATTCACCCTGTTTTTCCACAATCAGTGAAGTGAATAGGGAGTGAACTGTTCCCTTTTGTTCATCAACTGCCTCATATGTTTAGCTTATGATATTTTGTCAGGTAAATAACTCATCAGTTTATCTCTGTCAGGACAGTGACCATGAAATAATTTAAGCTGTACAATTTGGTTGAATTAATTGAAAATTATTATGCCAAATTAACAGAGCTTTAGTGCTGTGTTACCTGTGAAATCATTTAGGTAAAATTAAAGCAGACTCAAGCATTGCTGGTTAAGTGGATAATTAGGAAAAGTACCTTGAGTTATGCTTTGACTTTAATATAGACATAACATAAAACCTTGTGGTCATTTGGTTACACAGCTGAGGGCACTACAAAACTTGTCAGGCTGTGTCATTGGAAGGAAACAACTGGATTCCCAAATTCTAGAGAGTTTTCAAAAATAAGTGTTAGCTATGGAAGAAACTTCTTTTGTCTAAATTAAGAATGTTTTTAAGATGTGCTGAACTTGCCTTGTGCTTTGAATAGGCATAAAGTAAGACAAGTACTGTGTGCTGTACTTGTAATTGTATTCAGAGGTGAACTGTGTTTTTTAAAGTTTGCTTCATTTGCTTTAGCTTCTTTGAATTTGTTAACACTTTTCTTGGAACTGAAATTGAGAACTGAAAGTCTTGTACTATTGTTACAGCACTCTGCTTTTTTTGTTTTTTAATAATAGCACAGAGCTTCAATGCTCATGTTTATAAAGCTGCTGATGTATTTTAAGTTTAAAATATGTATGCAATGGACAGCGGTCCCCATGGAAAAGCTATGAATTGAAGCTTAATGTGTTTCCTGAGTCCAAACTGAGCTACTGCACTTCACAGTGGTTATTTAATTTGTTAACTTTTCTTTGCTGTATTTTGCAGGAGCAGGCAATACATGTTAAATAAGTGTGTTTTGTCAGAAAAATAGAACTTTTGCCAGCATTAATGCTTCTTGCCCTCTAGTCAGACACCTGTGTTCACTTCTGGTTCTGAGCAGGCATGAGGGATTTTTTTGCTCACCCTGTGAATGTGTACAAAGAAGACTTTTGTTTTACAATTAACCTGGAACAAGAAGGCTGATATCCCTCAGCTTACATTGCCTAAACTATTTCAGAATTCTTATGCCACAAAATGCTTGTGTCCTTTGGCAAGACTGTGACTGTTTGCCTATTGCATAATAAAAGCCTAATGATAATGGAATCCTACAGGTGATAATGTAATGGTACAACCTGCTTTGGGAATTGTGGCATTTGCACCTTTTTTCAGGCTTCTGATGCTTTCATCTCAGTGCAGGGTGCCTGGTCCATGGTTCCTGCAGTTGTAAGCAGTGATTAGGTTCCTTCAAAAGCAAGTTACTTTTGACAACAGATTTCAATTTTAAAAATTATTATTTGAAACAAATATGAATAGTTTTGCAAAAGAAAATAAAGAGCAGCTGAAGAAACAAATGTAACTGCTCATAATTTGGACCGATACCCTTGAAATGACTTGGTTTGTTGGAAAGTCAGTGGGCTGCTTGCAAATTTTTTGACCCTCCTGGTGGTAATAGCTCATGTAATCATTTAAACAATATGGAAATGGATTGTTACAGGCGCAAAGCAACTTCTATCCAGCTTTCATCTAAGTTGAATGTTTTATTTTACTGTGTAAGTCTTTTTAGTACTGTTACAGCCTAAGTGTGGCAAAGAGTAAGTGGGCCTTTCTCTTTGGACATGGAGGCTGGAGCTTCTGTGAGTGTACTGTCCTCAGTGGGATTGAAGTTGGAAATTCAGTGTGTTTTGGAAAAATAATAGTGTCACTTAAATCTTTGCTATTGCGGTCTAAACTAGAATTGTTACAATTCCCTCAAAGAGGGCAGGTTAGCTTTGCTCAGAGAAATTCATAATGGTTCAGCATAGCTCAAATGTATTTTAAGGAAAAAGGTGGTCTTACTGTAAGTTTGGTTTTTGTAGACGCATTCTCCACTCCAAAGGAGAGCTGAGTGAAGATCGACACAAGCAATACGAGGAATTTGCAATGTCGTATCAGAAGCTGTTGGCAAATTCTCAGTCTCTGGCTGATCTTTTGGATGAGAACATGCCTGACCTCCCCCAAGAGAAACCAACACCTGAGGGTAAGCCAGATTCTGAAGCAAGTCAACAGAACCCTGGACTTGGCTCGGATGTGGTGGAAAAACTAACCAAACCCTCTTACCAATGTGTTCTTTCTGCTGGTTTCATTTCATTCAGCCTTTCCCCCTGAAGGATATCAGCTAATGAGTGACACATTTATTTTTTAAAATTAATTATGCCTGATATGTAACCATAACTGTTGTATATTCTGTGTAGTTATGGTAACCTAAGTAATATCTCTTAGGTTTGTTTCTGGGGATAGAGTAATAAATGGAAAATTAAAAATGTTTTTTACCTGATCCTTTCCATTTAATATTATGCAGGTTTTAGTATTTAAAAGTTGTTAGAGTTTTAAAAGCTGATAGTGTTAAAAAATACGTTTGAAGTCTATTTTGAGTCGTGATGTTACGGGCAGGGGCATATTGTTAAGGCACATAAGTCACTAGGTGTGGCTGTCTGGCCTCCTGAGCTGAAGTGCAGCTTTCAATGCCTTTAAATCTAAACTTTGAGATTTGTTGAGGTGTTACTGAAGTCATGAGTATCTTTTGCCTTAAATGATCTTGAACTTAAAAAAGCTGTATTTCTTGAACGCCTCTCAATATTAAATTGTTCATTTTAAACTTAATTCTTAAAACTCAGTGGGGTAGAGTTCATCATACTCAGAGTGATTACTTTTGATGCTGTTATTAAAGTCTGTTATAACTTTCCTTTCTAATACCCCATAATGTGCTGCTTAGTTTTACTTGATTTGACTTCCTCCCTGATTCTGTCTGTATTTTCAATCAAAATGAAATTTACGATTTTAAGATAAAATCTTGATATGTCTAATACTAAGATTGAATTGTTAAAAACACCTTAAAGTATGCATTGCAATATTTAGGTGAAAACAGGTAGTAATAAATAGTTTAACACTTTCCTAAAAGGACTCTTAGTCTCTAAGGTGTGTCCCCATAGATTGTAAATTTGTGTAAATAACTTTCTTATGGTTTCGCTGTTTTTGCAGAACATGGACCTGGTATTGATATTTTCACACCAGGAAAGCCTGGGGAATATGACCTGGAGGGGGGTATCTGGGAAGATGAAGATGCTAGAAACTTCTATGAGAATCTCATTGACTTGAAGGCTTTTGTGCCAGCAATTTTGTTTAAAGATAATGAAAAATACTCCCAGAACAAGGATTCCAGCAAAGATGAATCAAGAGGTAGGATGCTTAGATGAGTATTTTCTTTAACATACCTTGTCCAACAGATAAACAAACTTGATGGAAGTAATGAGTCTCTAATGCAATAATTTGTGGTAATCAGGACAGTACATCAGTTTGGATGAATTTTTAGGGAATAAATTAGGTGGGGTAGGGATCATATCTGGTTATTAAGGAAGAAAAAAGTAAATGCATTTTAATATTGTTAGAATTGTAAATTTCAAGTTATTGGAGGTTAATCAGTGTGAGTAAATACAAACTTTTCTGCGAGAAATGGGAACAGTTTTCCCTTTTTTGCAGATGTTAATGTTTGGGGTTTTTTTCACTGTTACTTTCTTATTAAATTATTAATGGTGGATGACCTTGTCAGCATAAAATTTCACTAGATTAAGAGGCCTGGGTGGTTCCTCACTTCTGACACCGCCCTCAGTTCACAACTAGGCATGTGCAGACTTTAGGTACAATGGGATAAAAAGTCACCATCCCTGGCTCAAAGTGTAACAGAAGATGCATGTTTGGATAATTCTGGAATTTCCCTGTAAGGGGAAGAAACTGGAAAAATACCTAAGAAATCTGGTGTGAATAGTGTTCATCCACTTTGACCAAAAGGTTGAACTGGAGGTATCACCAAAGTCCATTCCAGATTAATTTTGTCTGTGATTCTAAACATGTTACTTGTTTGTGGGTCTATATTTCTATATGATGTGTTCACTGTTTAGAAGTTATCACACTTTACTTTGAAAAATTTTATAATTTTAATTAGGTTATCTGCCTTGGAATTCTTTTTTTTAAAATGAAGCATAGTCTGCAAGTGCGATTGGAAGGAGGCCTGAAAGAACAGTAAAATCCTGTAGGTAGTAGAAATCTCTTGAAAAAGTGCTCAGTGTTGGACCAGTGTTGTGGTCCAAAAAAAATATTTTTTTCCGAATCTTTATCAAACTCAGATATTGTGTTCAAGGAAACTAATAATCTTTATTTGACCTTTTACATAGCATGTTATTTCATCAACACCTTCCTCCTGTTCTGATTTTTCCTTTTTTTTCTTCATCTGTGTAAAAGATTTTCCATTAAGACGTTAAAGAGACATAGGTTTAGCAGCATTAATCTTCCTGTATTCTAATAATGACTGTGTATATTTAACAATTTATTAGTATTTATTTGGTATTTCTACTTGTAAATAGATTCAAAAGATGCCAAAGATAATAAGGAAGCAGCTGGGAATGAGGATCTGGAATTGGAGCTGGAGAACCTGGATATTAATGATGATGCACTGGAGTTGGACTGTGGAGATGAGGCAGAAGATCTTACAAAGAAGCTTCTTGATGAGCAAGGTAAGAAGAATTGGTTTTAAGAATTCTTCTTCGTGATTTGTTTTTTTTGAACTTGATTGTTTTAGTTTGTGGATTTGTAGAGTGCATTCAGGGGAATTTATTTATTTATCTATCTATCTATTTATTTATTTATGAAACTAGTAGCTAGAAACTGCTAGGATTGTGATATATGTTTTTGTAACAAGTCATTCAGATACAAGTGAAAATTATTTTAAAGATGTTTATGTAGTGAAAGTTACCAATTCCTTCACACAGCTTTTAAAAAGTAAGCAAATGTAGAGGCAGTTGCCTGAAAAGTGACTACGGAGAGGAATGAATACTTAACAACTAAACATTAGAAATGCGCTGCTTGGGGAATGTGTTCATAAATGATTATATCTCATAGCTTAAAGATGTCTGCTGCTTGTTTATTTCCCTCTGTTAGAACAAGAGGATGAAGAAGCCAGTACTGGATCTCATTTAAAACTCATAGTAGATGCTTTTCTTCAGCAGCTTCCAAACTGTGTCAACAGAGACCTCATAGACAAGGTACAGTCATAGTTTTAATTTTTTGCACTCTTAAAAGCCATAATGCTGGATCAGAGAGATAGGAAATAAAGATTTCAAGCTTTGGAGTCTGACAGTAGCTGAATTAATTTTTAATCAGTCTGTGTTCCTCTCAGTGGACATGTTTCCTAACTACGTCAGTTCTAGCCAAAACTGAAGATTTTTCCTTATGGTTATTTTTAAGGCAGTTGCATGTAGTAAGGAACAGCTCTGTAAAAGCCATGTTTAAAGACCATGTTCTGTTGCTTTCATTAAAACCCACTGCATTAAAGTGAAGCATTGCATTAACTTTTCTCTTTATAGGCAGCAATGGATTTTTGCATGAATATGAATACAAAAGCCAACAGAAGAAAACTGGTACGAGCACTTTTCATAGTTCCTAGACAAAGGTAAGAACTGAAGGGGAAGAAGCTGGATCCACCCATTTGTTATTTAATTTAGCATGTGCATGTATTTTTTTAAAACCAGTGCATATTCCATTTATTTATTCCTGATGTGCACTTTTGGAGTGGCTTATGCTGAAGCACCAAAGAAATATTTAGGATCAATGAGCCACACCACAGTATTTTGCCAAAAATTAAGGTTTTTAAAAAGGTATTTCTTTTTTTTCCTGGTACGTGGTGTTTCTAGCAGATCTATTTTCATTATCTTTTTTAGCTCTGAAAACAACAGCAAAAGCTACATTCTACCTAAAAGGGAGGGTTTATTTAATTTGGGACAACTTGCGCTGTTTTTGTGTTAGAACCTATGGATGGTTAGAGCCCAGTGTAGTTGGGAAGGAGGATTTCTTCTGATATGTTAATTCTGATGCAGTACATGGCCATTATGACAGCCTTGTGTCTTCTGCAGCAGCCAGTTCTAGGCCAGCCACTTTGAGCTTGGCCTCTTTTGTTCCGTGTACATCTGCCTGTGTAGAGCTCTTGCTGTTTCTCCTTGTCTCTGTGTAAGCAGATTTCCTGCACTTACAGGAAGAGTCCTGCTTCCAGAAATGGTTGCAAGTATTTAAATAAAAACACTGAATTCATTGGAGGAATAATGTATTTCGCTGTTCTCTGGTAAACTTGAGCCTTAAATAGGTGAAATTGTGAAGAAGTCACTTTTCTTGCTTCACCTTGCCCTGTTTCTCATGATAAGCTGTTTTGATGCTGCATTTAATTTAAAGCGTCTTGGAATTCTTGTTAAGAGTTTACACTGCTTTGATTCCATTACCTTTTAACACTGGGGGGAAAACATAGCTTGAGTGTCTGTTTTGTCTCAGCATGTGTAGACTGGTCTTGAATAAACAGACTTTGGTGCTTTGTTTTCCTTAAGTTTCATCAGGGCTTGCCTTGATTCAGCCTATTTCTACATCCCATCTGTAATAAGCATCTGCTGTGCTAATAACCCTCTCTTGCTGTGTGCAAACCAATGGTTTGTTTGCTGACTGAGGCATTAACCTGACTCTGTGGTGAAACAATGCACATAATCTTTCCTTGTGTATTCTTGCCTCTAAAACTTATGGGTTTGGCACCTCGGTATTTGGAGACTTTTGATAGAGGCCTGATTGTGCCTGATGTATGAATTAATGACAGAGGAGGCAGGCAATTGATGATCTTCTGTGTTAGATGTAACAAGGTGCTCTTCAGCCCAAATGTGGCTTGCAGAGGAAGTAACATTTCTATTTATCAACCTGCTGGTAATCATGAAATACATCAAACACAGTGTGAGAAGAATTTCACAGCTTAGAACATCTACAGCAATGTGAATCAGCAGGAGCACTTAGACTTTTGTCTTCAGCCCTGTCATAATAGAGAACTTTCAGTATTTGCAAAATGGAAGTGGCTCTTTGGCTAGTCTGTGACCATACGGTAATGTTTGTACCACTGCCCTGTATTGTTTCCTGGTGCTGTAGATTCCAGATTGCTGAAATTGATCATTAATTCTTGAAACCTCTTTGAAAATCCTTTATTCTCTGCATAATCTGCTAAATTGTGTTAGATGACAATGATCTGGAGGAAGTTGTTAGATGTACACAGCAAAAGGAGGTACTTTCAAACTGGAACAGCATGATAAGGCTTGTAAATTCAGCAGTGTGATTTCATTGAAGGCATGAAAGCAAAAGTTAAAGTGCAATACATCAGGAATATTAAAAAATTAGTGTCTGTGATCAGGCTGTACTATAAACACAGTTAAGAAACTCCTAGAAACATACATAGTTTCCACATTGCCACTGATTTATTGTCTTCCCAGTGGTAATTCCATTGCCTTACAGATTTGAATTAAAAGTAATAATAATTTAAAAAATACTAACTTTTCCAATAGAACTCAACAGGGTAGGATAGATGGTGGGGTTGCCTCGAGGAGCTGCTACTTTCATGACATTTCTGGTCTCCAGTAGATGGAACTAACACTGAAGTGAATGGCTCAACTGATCTTCTCACTGTTGATCTTTAATTATAAGTATGAATTATTCCTAATATTAAGAAGTATTAACATTTGATGTACAATTCTTTTTTAATTCCTTTTCCTGCTGTCTGCTCTGGGACTTACTTAACTAATGAATACTCAAGCTTCCAATTGTTAAGTTCAGTTGTGTTTATGTGCCTGCACTGGTGACCCCATCTCTGGGCTACTCAGCTGGAGAAGCAGGATGTTGACTGAGCTGCTTGGTCTGAACACAAGCAGTGGGAATGTAAATACCAGCTGAACTGTGCATAGATGCAGATGGTTTGAAAGGGCAGCCTACCCCAATATTTAAATAAACTGTATTGCTGCAGTTGGTAAAAGAGCAGTTCCGCTTTGTGTCTTCAAATCAACATTCATAATCCTTTCTGATGTAGAAAATCCTGTATATTCTCTAACACACAGCTTCGAGGCTTTGTGTACTGTGCATTAATGATGATTTTGCTTTGCGTATCTCTTCACTGACTCATAATGATATGGCTTTACCTTCCATTATTATTGTTCCATACTTGTTTTTCCCAATCGAGGAATTTTTGCATTATCTCTCTGGGATATTGTGGGAGAAGAAAGCTTGTTATGGTTATGTTTCTGAGGAGGGTTTTTTGTGAAAGCTTCAGAGGAACAGTGCCCTTGAGGATGCAGATAAAGCAGTATGTTTTCCAAAAGCGTTTAGGTTCCAAGCATATCAGCTAATGCTGTCTAAGTTTAGCTGCTTTATTTGCAGTCATAATGAGGTATTTCAATAACAGGATAAGTTCTATTTCTTCTGCTGAGATCAGTTGTGGGAAATGTGCAGGCACGATAGTTTTACCAAGAAAGTGTAGAACTGGTTTTTTATTTGAAGCGCAACACAGACACCGTGAAATCAAAGTCATTATGTAGTGTTGCCAGGGAGCTTTCCTGCTACCACTAGGGTTGGATAGATTGGGACAAATCAGGATTTTTCAAGATAGAAAACTTAATTTGACGAAAAAGGTCGTTTCTTCCTCAACTCACTGTAGATCAGTGTTAGAATACAACATCTTTGCCCTGCTCTGTTGAATACTGATGAATGGATCACATTTACATTTTCAGCTGTGATTTGAACCTCCAACCCAACAGAACAGAAGGCCTTTTAAAAAGATTTTTCAATGCCAGTATACAAGTGGCTTTCACATTTGCATTGGAGGATTGATTTAAAACTAAATATTAGCCTTTTATTCCAGTACTGCAGGCAGTGATTTAACCCATAGTGCTCACAGTTTCAGGACTTTTGTGTAGTTCTTTGCTGTCTAACTGAATTATCTTCCTGTACGTAGAATTATTTAGGTTTACCAGAATACTGCAATTCTGTAATTTTTTTTTCCTACTTCAGTATGAGAAATCTGAAATCTTTTCTTAGGCTTTAAATTCTGAGCAATTCTAGACAAATGTTAAGCAATATATAGGGGACATTGTGGCTTCTGATGTTTTTTGATGTTTCCATCTGTGGTGATCTGTGATGTTGCAGGTTTACCTGCAGTAAGAGATCAGTTGTTCATATGGAAGTTTTTAGTGTTATTATTGGTTGTTCTTCATTCAGAAGTTAGCTGCTTCTTAAGTGTTAAATAGTTGTGCATATTTTAACTCAAAAGCTGTAAGCCTCCTGTGTATTTACTGTCAGCTTTTCATCCTAAGACTTCTCTGTAGCAAGGTCCTTTTTATTCAGTTGAACTTGACTTATCAGTGTTTCAGTGGCCTGTTTCAGTTGAGGATAAAGTTGGGGGATGTGCCTGAGATCGAGGAGTTTTATGTCCTGGGGAAAAAATAAAAGCCAAAAGTGGTTCCCTGGTAACATTCCAATTCCACAGCATCCTTCTCTTCCCACTGAACAGTGTGGGTGGCACTTGGTACCTGTTCAGACCCTGTGAATGCATTGCTTTTATCCATTATGGTTATGCTTGGGAGGCAGGAGTTCTGGCTCCATTGCTTCATTCTTTAGGCTGTCTTGTAGAATCACAGAAATTAGGAAATGTACAAAATGCTCCCTTCACTCTTCCTGGGCTTAAAATTTTGGATGCATCCATTTTAGAAAGATTGCAATTAGGACTTGGAGAAAAGTTTTTGTGTGGGTTGGTTTATGATTGGTTTTGTTTGTTTGGGCTTTTTTTAGTAAACTGACATTTTAAATGGTAGAAAAAAGATACGCTCTTATATATTTTACTGACGGTGCAGTTCATGTGAGCCTGAGATCCAGAGCCGACTAGATTTCAGTCCATGGTATGTGGTCTGAGGGACAGTGGTCAGAAGTGATGCTTTTTACTGTGGTGGTGAATATTCAGGGTGCTTAACACGGACTTCGGAGAGTGACTGATGCCAGATCTTGCTTCATGATGCAGAAGAACAGGAAGAGAAAGCAATGCTGCAGGGTTTGTGGGGGTTTAGTTAAGTTCTTTCCCACTTCTCAAGGGAAAGAAATGCTTTTGGAGGGAACAAAGCACTGCAGGTACCAGTAGATGGTGCCACTGATACTGGAATATCTCCACTGCTGAGTGGACATGAATTTTTGTCTCCCATGAGAGGTAACTAACTCAATCTCTGATTGCCAATTTCAGCGTGATTAACCCAAAGCTTTTCCTTATTATATTTCACCTATTTAGAAATACCCAGTCTTAGTATGCTTCCCCATGAAAAAACCTTTTGTGTCCTGCAAGGGAAAAACAACAATGTGCTCTAAGACTTTCATTTTCCCCCAGGTATACTCAGTTTACAGAGATGAAATTATTAGCTCTCAGCAGGCAGGTACTTGTTGAGACCAGAATAACACTTTCTGGTATTTGTCCTAAAAGAGTTGCCATACAGAAATCCCCTCAGTTAAATACACCCTCTTAGTTCAGCCACAGTCCTCTCTTAGCTTAGCTTTTGTGGGTGTCTGTGAAATAGTGAGACTTTGACTTCTCTCAAAGTTAATGGCTAAGTGCTTAATAACATGGTAGTGATTTGCTGTGGGTAGTCAGCCTTGACTGTGTGTTCCAACAAGCTTGAAAAATGTAAATACTGCTTTGGTTATTGATTAACAAAAGAGATAAAAACTGTTAAATAGGTAACTGAGATACCCACAGTGTTTCACCAAGAGCTTTGTGTGTTATCACGAGGCTGCCTGGTTATGCTTTTTGGTGGGAGTATATTTTGATGCTTCTAGTCCACAGTTTAAATACATAATTGTCTCTTTTTCTGTGAGTGGGTATTAAATGTCTTGGAAATGGGTTCTAGTGACATAGAAGCAGAAAGGAGGCAGTTGTGATTGCTTTATTTTGGGGTTTTTGCCTTGATGCTTTGTGCCAGGACAAACTCTGTGTATCAACTGTGCCGTTGGATTTTTTTGTCAGCATTTTTTTTCTTTTTCTTCTGAGCAGTAGGGAAAACCTTAATCCTTCATAAAGTGTGAATTCAAGATGTATTTTTCCCTTACAGGCAATTTCTCCCTAGAAGCATGCAAATTTAGGATGTTTCTTTCCTCTTAAAAGCTTTGGCTTGTTCTAGAGTTCATCTGGTTACTGCATTAAGTTAACATTCTGAAAATAAACCGAAAATACTTCCTTCAGCTTGTTAAATGATATTATGAGGCCTAAGAGTGCAGTTGGTTCCTCTGCATTTAAAACTGATATATACACAGCTGGTTTGCATAAATGTGCAAAGGAAGTGGGTGTGAAGGCATGTAATTAAGGAAAGAGAAAAGGAAATAAGGAAATTTTATAGCAAACTTGGAAATTATACCATTTGTGGGAGTACTAGCAGAGTTTTGGGGAAAAGGGTGGCCACATCACATCTGCTGTGCTTTGTTTTATGTAATAACTACTACATTCATTTAGAAGTTTCCCACCTAAAAGTAAAGATATTCTCTACCTTCCTGGTTATGTCTGCTGCTTTTCAGAAGAAATATTAATACTTTGCAATAATCCATGGCCTTGTATGTAAGAACCTTTTTTTGCATGTTGAGATGGATCTGAATTTTCTTTCTATTTGGTAATTTATTGAAGGTCAAATTCTGTAGTTGGTGGTATTTGGCATTTTACCTACGGCAGTAGTTAAAAAGGAAGTTAACTATGAAGTATTCCAACAGGATATGATGGTTTACTTTCTTGTATTATTTTTAAATGACATTGCAATCTGAAGTGGGCCAAAAAAATTGCATGTATGTGGTTCTGTCAGTGCATTGATTCTTTTCACAAGTAAAATGGTAGCCGTATTTGTACTCATAAATATATTTTCATCTATAAATTGACTATTTATCCTCTCCTTTGTTTGCAGATTGGATTTGCTACCATTTTATGCAAGGCTGGTTGCCACATTGCATCCCTGTATGTCTGATGTAGCAGAGGATCTCTGTTCCATGCTGAAAGGGGATTTCAGGTTCCATGTATGTTTTGGTGATTTAGTTTTTTACATTCAGATTAACCAATCTCATAAGTTGTCCTTTGGGGAAAAAAATAACATTTTGTGTTGTGTAGATACTACTTCTAAAATTCAGTGAGTATTTTTCTGTCAGCTCAGCAGTTCTAGAAAAAAGCAGAGAAGCTTTTGTAACTTTGTAAGTCTTTGTAAAAGAGAAGTTTTTGCAACTTTCCATATATGCTTGCATATTTATATAAATGAACTGTCCAAGAGTTACAACAGAAATTACATAAATTAGAAACAGTGCTCCATCTGTGTTAAGAGTTTTCTGTAAATTAAGAACTTGCTTTTAAAATTAGACCCGTCCTATTCTAACGTTTCCCAGTACAAGGCTACTATTGTAGTGATTGCTATTGTTATATAGTATTTAATTCAGATTAGATTTTACAATTTGCATCTATCAAAATTTTCCACACAAATGTATTTTTCAGTATTATTTCCTTCACTTTTTTTTTTAAGTGTTGTAATCAAATTTGTTATGGTGCACAGTGATGATTCCTTCACCATTTTCTGAGTTTTGTGGCACAGATTTCAATTTTTTTTCTTATATTGACATTAAAAATGTATGTAAATTGCTCAGGCTTGCTTGAATCTTAACTTTGTAAAGTTAACTTTCGCAGAAAAATCTCTTTCTGTTGGGGAAATATAATTTTCTATTTTGTGGGTTGTATTTAGACGTAGATATATATTTGTGTTTTGTTCCTAAATTTATGCTGAACGTCAGTAATTTTAAAAGAAAGAGAAAAGTCTGTGCATTACTAAATCTGACTTGAAAAGCCATCAGTGTTTAATATTTCCTTGAGGACAGTACAATAATGGGCCCTATTCCCATAGAGACTTCTTATTGATTCTGAAAATGTAGAATCTAGCTATGGCTGTGGGAATGTTAGAGGAATTAATTGTTTTGGGGGTGGGGAAATGGGGAAAAGAATTCAAAATCTTCTGAAGAAACAAGGTCATAGGGAGAGTTTTAGGAAACTCAGTAAAAAGTAAAGGTGGAGCTTGAGGAGCCAAACCGATACCAAACAGTACTGAATTCCCGAGTGTATTTTGTGCATGTTCAGATCAAAGCAATTGAGAAGTGGGTGTTTTTGAGGTCCTACAACCAATTTTTTTGGTTGTTTTTTAGGTAAGAAAAAAGGACCAGATCAACATTGAAACAAAGAATAAAACTGTGAGATTTATTGGTGAGCTTACCAAGTTTAAGATGTTCTCCAAAAACGATACTCTCCACTGTTTAAAGGTTGGTGTTGTGATAGTCCTGTACTCCTGTGTATGCTGATAATGTGTCCCCATCCTATTCCCCTTCACTTGCCTGCTGCTGATGTTATCTGAATTCATTACATGGGATGTTTTAAACCCTGGTGTCTGTGGCTATTGTGTATGAGAAGGCTAGACTATTATAGCTGCTATAGAAATTAGAATATTTTACCTCATCTAATAGGAGGAATATATTAAAATAAGCTTCTGCATTTGGATGTAACCAAACTGCTAATCATTTTCTTCGTAAGTATGGCAGACTTTGCTACTTATTTATCTGCTGTACGTTGCAAAACTTTCATTGTGCTGATTCCAATTAATGTTTTTGTGGAGAAAATAACAGTAAGGGGGAGGGACTGGAGGCAAAAAGCATTTCAGTGATGCAACGAGAGGCTTTTATGCCATTTTAGCAGGTGCTTTTGTATGTTGAGGAACAAAACATCTCTGGAAAGCATTAATCTATAGGTACATCATCTCACTTTGCATGCTGATAAACATTCAAATGTTGATGTCAAGTCCTAAATTAAAAATAGGTTTTAAAAAATAAATGTTCCTTTAATAAAAGATGCTTGAGACTCACAGCTTAAGATCACTTTCTGTGTGAATAGTTTCTATTCATTGACTTGTTAGATATCAGAGCTGAATTCCTAAAAAAATCTTAAACACTCATGATTTCTCTTCTGTTGTCTATAAAATTCTGTAAAATGCAAAGCTGGATTAATTATAGTTATTGCTTAACTTAAAACAGTGCAGTAGGGTGTGCTCTGAGGTTACTGTGCCCTTGTGCAGTATTATTGGGTAGTTTGGATGGGGGTTTTTATGCCAGTCTTTCAAAGCATCCTGTTCTTCTGAAGCTTAAATTTGGGGTCTATATACTGTTCTTATAAGAATTTTAAAATGAGATTAATCTTTTGAATGTTCATAGAATGGTTTGGGTTGGATAGGACCTTAAAGATCATCTGGTTCCAACCCCCTGCCTTGGGCAGGGACACCTTCCTCCTAGACCTGGCTGCTCAGAGCTCCATCCAGCCTGGCCTTGAACACTTCCAGGGATGGGGCATCTGCAACTTCTTTGAGCAGCCTGTGCCAGGGCCTCACCAGTCCTGACATCTGATCAGTGAAATCTGTTTGCATTTATTCCGTAAAGAATTTAGAACACCAGCAAAGTGTCCAAGTCTGGTAGATATAACTTAATGTTTTCTGCAGCTGAAAAAGATGTTTAACGAGCTTTTATATAAATACATACCAGATGCTTCTGTCAGACTTCTCTCATCACCATATTGAAATGGCGTGTACCTTGCTGGAAACCTGTGGAAGATTCCTCTTCAGATCACCAGAATCTCACTTAAGAACCAGCGTTCTTTTGGTAAGAGAAAACTTGTTGTCTTATGGGGGAGGGTGTAATGTCCTGACTTAAACCAATTACTTCTTTTTGAAACTATTCTCGAGAACTCCAGTTGACCTAAAAATCTCTTCGTGACTTGAAAGAAAATGTAAAAAAAAAAAAAATTACATTTCTGAAGTAAAAAGCTATTGCTTTTGAAGTACCAGTAATTCAGAGACAGGGCAAACCCAGAGGATGAGGTTGGAAGAATATTGTAGCTGTACCTGAAAATGCCTGCGATACTGTTTGAGGGGGCAAAATAGTAGTGAATGGAACCAGACATGATTTCAACTGGAGGTGAAGACATTTGTGCAAGAAGTGGTTTGTATGCCCTGTATAATGATCTGGGATTTTAAATGTGAAGAAAGAATTTATGAAGACACTAAGGGGAGCAGTTTTAGAAACAGAGATTGGGAATTAGAGTAAGATTAGAATTGGGATCTGTAAGTCTGGAGAAGTACTGGCAGACTTAAAAATAACAAGAGCTGAATAATATATTTACTGACTTGAGAGACAATCCTAAAACTCTGCATCCAAGGCAAGAGACTGAGTCACACATGGTTGAAGATGACCTTCAAAGATAGATTCACTTTCTCTTAAACCAGTAGTCTCTCTTCTTGTGCTCTAGTTAATGGAGAAGCAGTTACATACTCAGGTATATTGTTGTACAATTTCTTTTCCACAAAGTACTGTTTCTTTCTGAACCTCTTTGAATGTCAGAACATCTGTTGAGGTGCTACAGTCATGAGAGGAAAGAGATGGGCAAATTAACTGCCAATTCCTTGGCTCTTGCTTTTTGTAGCAGTGTACTTTGTATCTTGAAAGGTTTGAATCTCAATTTTCTAAAGGTTTGCCAGCTGATGTGTTGTACTGTGAAATATATTCCTTTCCATAATCATGTATTTTTCCCTTGAAAACCCTGTTCCAGTATCTTTAGAAGACATTTTACTCATTGCTATCACTTCTTGGTAGTTAATAAAAATTTTAGAAGTCAGGAAAAATGAAGTACTTATACCAGCACTGGTTTTTGTAACTGACTGCTTTTAGTGTTATGCACTACAGAAATGCTAATTGTTAGCTGGACTGCTGGAATCTGCTGGATGAATGCTAAACATGGCTTAACTGTGAAGTGCAAGACAAACCACAAACACTGTTTGGATTACTGAGGCTTAAAGCCTCACAAGGTTTTGGATAAGTAGTCTTTTCTTATGCACTGAGGAACAAGGAGAAGGTGGAAGATGGCAAATAAGTTTGGAATATCTATTTATTAGGATGTAAAATAGGCTAAATAGATTTATATTCTGCATCCATCTTAATAGCTGCATCTTCTAACATTCCCCTAAAAAACCTACAGAGATTAATTTTGACTTAAATGGTCTTATACAAATTAGATCATAGTGTTATGGTACAAGTTAGTGTGACCTGTGGAAAAGATTTCTCCCAAAGCAAGCTGATTACAATCTTGTGGTAAAAATCTAAGCAATTGTAAAGCTGATCTACTCTGTGACTCTTACGGGTAGAATTAAGGCCCGTTGATCCTCTAAATAATTATTGGTCTTAATCTTTACTGCTGACGATGTATTTTGTAATAAGATTCCAAACAAGCTGCATGTCTGCTGTTAAAGACAATGTTGCTTTGTCCTGTTGTGGAAGAAAGTCATAGTTAAGAATGGATTTTAGACGTAATTAAGGGAAAATTAATTATTGAGAAGTAAAGTGTTCTATAAGAGCATCGCAAATTTAGTGGCACTAAGTAACTTATTCTAGAGAAACATTTAGTGATCATATCCTGGTTTTGTGGAACTACATGTTTTGCAAATTATTTAGAGATTCTTCTTTTATTAGGACAATGTTTATTTTTGGTAATTATCTTCTGGGCAAGTCTTTCAAATTCAGTGTCCTTTATGTAATTTAAAATACTAATGTAAAACTAGATTGGCTTTAGGATTGGTCTGTTGATAAATGAATTATTTGAATTGGAGCTTTGAAAAGAAGATCAGCTTCATCTTGATCTATGTTTCTGTAACATAATCAAGTTAAAATGTCAAATTCTCATATTATACAGTTGTGGTCTCGCTAAAAGAATATTTGAAATTTTGGTATTAAAAGCTTCCTGATCCATTTTTAATCATTTAGCTTAGACAATCATCTTAAGCTTTAGAGCCAGATCACTTGTGTTGATAAATATACGGAAGTTAAGCTACTCGATGGCTTCCTTCTTGGTGTGAGTCCTTGTATAGGTGGTGTTGAAACTGGGAGATGTTGTTTGTACAGGCAGAGGCTGTTGCAAAGTAAATGCAGTTCATGTAGAACTGTGTTAATTCACTATAACAATAATGTGCTTCAGGAAAGTAAAAATTTTCATTTTGAATTGTTGGAACGAGTAGCAGGGCAGAGCAGTGCAAGTTATAAAGGGAAGGAGGAGCTGAACAGTTTCAGTATCTCACTATAATCTTGTTTAAATGTCAGTCATGCTGAAATGCTTTCCTATATTTGAGTTCTCATGATGCTTAGGTTTTGATTAGTTACTTCTTTCTTTTTTTTTTCCTAATGGTCACCAGATTTTCTTTTGAAATGCGTCTGCAATATATGCTATGTGCAGAGAGATTTTGCTACTCACCAAGAAGAAAAATCCAAACAGTTTTAATATTTTAACCTGGATACTTTTATGTTGTTTGTGGTCTGTTTTTATCAAAGGAAAAACAGAAACCTAATCTTCACATGGAATGCTTTACCTGTGTTGTTCTTCATTTTAGACTAGTAAAAGGAAGACCCAAAGTAGCTGATGAGCTTAAAGCACTTTGGACTGCATGTCTTGCTTTTTTCTTCTGAGTTCTGTCAAGGTTTTTGTTACTACAAACAGTTTGGTGCTATGATTTCTCTTTCCTGTCTGTCCATCTAATGCCTTAACTGAAAAATGACTGAAACACAGTTTCTTGAAATGCTGAAGATTTTTAATAGAGTAGAGATCAAGACTAATACAATCCATTTACAGTTAGAATACACACTCAGGACTGCCCAAAACCCAATCAATTACAGTGGTGTTGAGACTTCAGGTAGTGCACATTGTCTCTTCTGGGAAGAAACATTTTAATTATAAACTATTATTTACGGTATAATGTACAAATTCTTATAACAGGAAAATACATTAATTATGTAGGTTTAGGGGTTTTTAAATGTTATTTGCAAGTCTTTCTGCCATTTTCTCTATTCTGCTTCACTTTGCCCCACTTAATTTTTCAGTTTATAGTATAGCATGATAAATGCCTTTAAGGCAGCAAAGGTGTATTTTCTTTTGATCTATCTAGAAAAGGTAAAAAAATTTCAAAGGTAGCATTAACATATATGACATGATAAAGTTTGGGAATTTTCTACTCTAAGTGCTTTTCCCCACATAAAACAATTTATGTACTCAGTTGTTAAGTGCTGTGCATCTGTTAGGTGCCTGTAGGAAAATGTGCTGCTACTGACAGAAATTTCCCATTTGGAAAGGAACAGTCTCAGGGAATCAAAGGAAAGACCATTTGTGTCGTGGAAAAGGTTAAGAATTAAATGCCTTAGGGTTAGTGTCAGATGGAGACCTTCCTGGTGATAGATGACTAAAATCCAGGAGGAAAATGACATTATTTGTTGGGTTACTATGTTACACAAAGCTACTCTTCCTCATTGAATTAGCAGCTGAAACTCAGGGTTTGAGCTGTTTGAGTACATTGACATTTCAGGGGAACTGAATCACTGTCTTGTGAAAGATATTTTAAATTATTCAGGTTTAGTGGAAAGGTCACCAGCATGAAAAATACTGCTTCACCAATAATCAAAGGAGGTTTAAACTCTTGATTGGTTTACTGGGCTGCGTGGATGGATATACTAACATTTGTGTGTGGGGATGAAACAGTGCTTCCATGTTAATTTTGTTTCTCTGTTTGAAGTTGTAAATTACTGCGTAGCAAGCCTCCAGTAACTAATAAAGTTTAAACAAGTGCAGTTTCCTCATGATCCACCATGGACTGATTCAGAATATATAGGATCACTTATAGAATTACACCTATATACATATTAACACACAGAAGCATATTAAAAGTATTTGATAATGGGATTATACTCATCCTCAACTGTAAAAATCAGCAGCTTAGAACTGCTGTTCTAGTTCTTGCACAGAATTTTTAGATAAAAGAAATTTTTAAACTCCACAAAATAAGCCTTAACTTACATATCTAAAATGAAGCATGGAGAAAAGATTGTATTAAGTGAGGAAAATCAGGACAATCCTGACAGTTAAGCACAGTAATTAGTGTTGACTCTTGTCTGATTTTTCCTGAAACATTACTTTATGGTAGATACTGTTTTTCTTGCAGTCACTTCTGCTTGGGTAAGGAGCAGCAATGGAGCATGGAATGAGGAAAATTCTGTTTTCTAAATCTTTGGAAACTCATACAAAACCATCAAAAACTCTCTGGAGTTACATGCTGATGTTAAAAGTAGATTGCCAGTCTTATGATGATTCACTGTGTTTGTGCCAAGACATCAGTATTTCTAGCTACTTTAGTTAAATAAAATCTAGTTAAATAATGTTTTAAACAGAGTTGCTAGTAATCATATCAACCATTTATCTGAACAGTAGCATTAAGATTTTGAGTTAAATTTTAAATACTTTTCTGAAACCTTTTTTACCACAGGTGAACCATTATAAGAATAGGGATCATAAAGAAAAATGACCCTGGAAAGAGCAACACAGAACCATATATATGTACTTTGTCCTTTTTTCTCTCTACCCAAGCTTTTAGCTTACTTTCCTGCAACCTTTCATGTTTACTGTATCCCAAATGTAACTCTAAAAGCCTTTGGCTTGAAAATGTGGTATGTCAGCATCTCTGACTGGTCATTTGCATTTGTTTCCAGGAACAAATGATGAGGAAAAAACAAGCAATGCATCTTGATGCACGCTATGTTACAATGGTAGAAAATGCCTATTACTACTGTAATCCCCCTCCAGCTGAAAAAACTGTGAAGAAAAAACGTCCTCCCTTGCAGGAATATATCCGTAAGCTTCTTTACAAGGATCTCTCCAAGGTCACCACAGAGAAGGTAAATCCTTTCCAAATCTTTAATACAGTTTTTACGGAAAGTGGTGTAGTAGTAACTTTGGAAAGGTTTGGGGAGGGTTATGGTTTTTTCAGTTGCAAGGAAGAGGGATCATTTTAGTATCCATGACTGAGATGGTTTCATTGCTTTTCTTGGAACACATAGAAGCTCCAGTTGTGGATCTGTGTTCTCAACAGCATCAAGTACTGAACAAAGGGAGAGTGAGATGAGAATCATTGTGTTCTGTACATTGTGTTGGGGGGGTAAGGGACTAAAGGTTTCAGTTAAATACAGACTGAAAGAGCAGGGAAATTATGGTACAGCCTTGGACAGCTTGATCAGTAGCTTGAGGACAGCACTTGGGTTATGTACATCAAGCCTTCCATAGCCAGTGCAGGTCTGGAGGATGCCTGGAAGGGAGAATGAGGTTGTTTGCAGCTGCTTACAGGGATTTCATCCCAACCAGGAGGGAGGGGGGATGACAGGGAGCGTCTTGGTATTTTACCTGCTAAAATGTGAAGCTTGTCTTAAAATTTGGTTTAGGTCCTGAGACAGATGCGCAAGCTGCCTTGGCAGGATGCAGAAGTTAAGGACTATGTTATATGCTGTATGATCAACATCTGGAATGTGAAATATAATAGTATTCACTGTGTAGCCAACCTCTTAGCAGGGTTGGTCCTTTACCAGGAAGATGTCGGAATTCATGTTGTGGATGGAGTGCTAGAGGATATTCGACTAGGAATGGAGGTAAACAACCAGTATTCTTGCTAAGCTATGCTCATCTACTTACGTTGGAAGGAAAACTAAAATAATGGTGCTTAAAGAAAGGAATCCTTGGATTCTCTTTTTTTTTTTTGTCTGATGACTTTTATACCTCAGTTATTTGCTTTGTATAGGTTTATTTAAATTAATAGAATATCTGTACCAAAAAAACGCCAACAAAACAAAACTAACATTACTTTAGGCAATTGTTTTGCCTCTCTTATCATAGTAAGGCCATAGAATTTATTCTTTGACAGTGTAGACAGATTTATGAAACTTCAAGTATCTTTGGAGACCAGTCCATATTTGAAAAGCTGTTATAATTACAAGAATTCTCTGGGTCATGAAAAGTCATCATAGATTTAAGATGGAGTGTATGCTAAATGTATTGGAACTTAAATACTAGTTGACCAGCTTTGATAACTACTTTGTAATGTTTCCTTTCATGTGATGTATGTAGCCATAATTTCTTTTATTATAAGAAATTCTATCAATTTTTTTATACACCTTTCTTTGTAAAAGGTTGGTTGGGTTTGGGTCTTTTAATGTTCTGTTGTGTCTGCATGATAAAGTGAATTTTCTTGTTCTTTTTTGATAAAGGTTAATCAACCAAAGTTCAACCAACGGCGGATCAGCAGTGCCAAGTTTTTGGGGGAGCTCTACAATTATCGAATGGTGGAGTCAGCTGTAATATTTAGAACTCTATATTCCTTCACCTCGTTTGGTGTGAACCCTGATGGCAGTCCTAGTCCGCTGGACCCTCCAGAACATCTTTTCAGAATCAGGCTCGTCTGTACTATCCTCGATACCTGTGGGCAGTATTTTGACAGAGGATCCAGCAAGCGAAAACTTGATTGCTTCCTTGTATATTTTCAGGTATTCTAAATTTTAGGCAGTTCTGTAAAGTTTTTTAACAAGCTAATGTAAGTCAGTCTGGTATGTATTTATCTCGTTCTCTAGCAGTATGATTTTTAAAAGCTTGTCTGTCTGGTAGCAGTTTTATTTTCAAGTGATATGTTGAGTTATGCCAAAATGATCAGGAGGCACTCACAGCTCACATTGTGGGTTTGTTCAGCTTGGGGAAGATTTAGGTTGCTGTCGTCAGCCAATGGTTTTTGTAGAGAAAAAGGAGTCAGATACTTCTCAGGCATGCACAGTGAAAGGATGAGAGGTAATGGGCACAAGTTGCAGCAAAGAAAGTTCTGGCTCAATAGATGTAATGAAGTGGTGAAAAGATTTCATAATGCAAGTGTTTCAACAGTGAAAGGGAATTCATGTGAAAACTCATTGGATTTAATTTCTTTTTCTTTCTGCTTTTCTCTATAATTTGTACTAAAACAAGGGTATTAAAAATTAAAATTAAGGTGATAACTTATCTCAGACCTTAAGGATGCAAATCCCTCATCTGTATGCAAGGTGTAAAATGATGTTTTGAAGTATAGAATCTCAGAATGGTTTGGCTTGGGAGGGACCTCAAGAATCACCTTGTTCAACCCCCTGCCATGGGCAGGGATGCCTGCCACCAGACCAGGCTGCTCACAGTATGATATGGTCTGATTTTTAAATGCAAAAATAAATGTTTTGAAGAAGACATCATTATATTTCTGTTATGCCTAATAATTTCAGCAAGCCTTCCTCTTGAGCACATTTTAAGTAAGATTCTGTCCTCATACTTCATTTTCAGATGCAGTTTTTTGCAGCACCTTAGTTCTCAAGTTCTACTTAAAATCAGCATTTATTTTTTAGGTTCACTTAAAATCAGCATTTATTTTTTACAATGTCACTGTAAGAGGTATATGTGAATTTGGTTCACTTAAAATCAGCATTTATTTTTTACAATGTCACTGTAAAATCAGTTTTCACTTAAAATCAGCATTTATTTTTTACAATGTCACTGTAAGAGGTATATGTGAATTTGTTGTAAAGCAAACTGGATAAATCACTCGAAGCTGGCTGCAGTCTAAAGATGTTTTTTTATGATGTTTCCCCTGCTTTTCCCCATAGTATGCCTTTGGGAAAATCAATTTTCTTGAAAATATTTGGAGGAAGGAATTGAAAGCGGGTTGGTTGTTAAGTGCTCATCTCTTGTAGAGTTTACCCTAAGAAGGCACTTTCTTGACAGGGCTTTTTTGTTCAGTCTTCATACTTATAACAGTAGTTATGATTCTTAATGTTTGTGATATCCAGTGTTATCAAATAAGTTTTAGTGATATCAAAATATCTAATAGTTGTATGAAATAGGAGAGTAGTGATGAGAAAGCTTTTGCATTTTTTACTGTACAAATGTACATGGCATGGCATTTCAAACATCATGACTTAAATGGTTTATAAACATCAGTGTGCATATAATTGATTTGAGTATTTTGTATTCTAGCGCTATGTGTGGTGGAAAAAAAGTCTGGATGTTTGGACAAAAGACCACCCTTTTCCTATAGACATAGACTATATGATCAGTGATACACTGGAACTGCTGAGACCAAAGATAAAGCTCTGCAATTCTCTGGAAGAAGCTGTCAGACAGGTGCAAGACTTGGAACGAGAATTCTTAATTAAATTGGGTAAGAAAATGCACAATAGACATTACATATTTTTGACAATTCCTGTAGTTCTTAAAATTGTCTCTTTATGATGGTAAAGGGTAACTAATGTTATTGTTATGATCATTTATTCTCATGATAGAAATATTTTTGTAACTTCATTGCATGTTTCTAATCATCATAGCTACTATACAGAATCTCCATAACTCTAAAGTAATAGATGTTGTAAAAAATAGTCAATATGAATACTCTTAGTATAATAGTATTTGGAGAGCAGAAGTGTGTATGTGTGTGTATTAATTTATGGAGTCACGTGGTGCAAATGATGAGGAAGAAAATTATTAATTTAATCAGAAAAATGCAGGAAGCACACTAATTTCAGGAGAAAACAGTTGGGCTGGCAGCACAGCTCAGTTGAAAATATACTGATTAGTGAGAGTCTAAAACTGTTGTCATATTAACCTTTCAACCTCTTGTACATATCTGTTCTTAGAAAATGTTGGATACTACTGTGCTCATTACTTGTTGAATGGAGTTGTTTTCTAATCTTCCATTTTTATTTGGAAACAAGCTTGTCCATTAAAAGATTTTATATGTAAATTTTACACTTTATAAGTGTTAATTACAGAACTTCATCTACTTGGACAAATGCAATTTTTAAGAATAACCCTTTAATTCAGTGGGATGAATGAATATGTCTAATAGCCACGTAAAAGGTCGCAACTTCCATTTTAGGAGGAACTTTTTTTTAAATATGCTGTTTATTTAATTGACATGCCTTGAAATTCCTTACGTAGTAACTGAAAAGCAGATTAGAATTCCCCTGTGCTGTGATCTAAACTCATGGCTTTCATGCTCTCAAAATGACAACCAGGAAGATACATACAACGAGTTAGATAAACTGTAATATTCTTTTGAAAGGTACTCAGCACTTCCTTCCTACAGATAATAGGAGCTTCACAAAACTTTGCTCTGATGGCTGACCCTAAGTGCAGTTGGTCTAACGTCAGAAAAGGAATGACAAACTGCATGGTAACTGTGTTGACTCCTCAGTAAATTCCTAGAAAAATTAGTGGCCTAGAAGGCTGACATCAGCAATCCTCTGAAAGATTAAGTGACTTTATAAATTAGTGAAAGAAAAAAAAGAAAGGATGTATGAGAAATGATAGTGTATTCTGCAAGTTTAAGGGTTTTGCAATGGATGACTTAAATATTGCAGTAGTCCTTCTCTAAAAACATATCTTAATTTTTTTCCTGAATCAGAACCATGCTCAACTCTAAAAACCATTCTGATTGAAATCTATATATAAGACTAAACTGGACACTGAAACACTGAAGAAAGCTAAAACTAATTTTTCACTTCTGTGGAAATGGTACAAATAATAGTATTACATTGAAGAATGCCTTACTGAAAGAAAGGAGATATTTATGTTTGATATTTTACACACAAAGTAATCTAAAACATCTTGAGGGACATTATTACCCTTTATGACTAAGTTAACTCTGTAGGAAATGTTTCATTCAGAAGTCAAGTATTATGACCAATGTGAAGTTTTAGTGCTCAGTAACAATGGACTTTTCAAGTGATCTTCCATATATAACTTGAGTGGTTATATGTGTTCTGATGTTCTAAATCTTTCCCTTTTTCCAAATTTCAGGAATTGTGAATGACAAAGATTCCAAAGATTCCATTACGGAAGGAGAGAATCTGGAAGAGGATGAAGAAGAGGAGGAAGGTGGAGCAGAGACAGAGGAACAATCTGGAAATGAAAGTGAAGTAAATGAGCCAGAAGAAGAGGTGAACTTTATAATTTACCTTGCCTCATGTAAAATAAGTGATTTTGATTGCTTGTTGCTTTCTGAAGCCCTTCTAAGTCACAGAATTAGTGGGTGAAATGTGGGTGTGCACAACCCGGTCAGTACTGTGAGGATATTCCCATCCCAGTTTTGTGTATGTGGAAAACTGAGTGTCTGAGGCTCATTCCTTATATTGGCAGAAATTTACACCTGACAGCTTTGCTCAGGGTATGTGCTGCTTCTCAACAAAAAGATACCTTCAGCTTTTGGCATGAAAAAAAACCACTTTCAGATGACTTTATCTGTTGTAGAAGCAAATGTATTGACTAAATGTCAGAGCAGTCATTAGGAAAAATAACAGGTGTTCAGGGTGTGCCTATGCAATATGAATAAATAAAAGGTTTATGGAGCATAAAAACTTTCCTTGTTTACTGTGCTAATAATATTTTCAATCAAAAATGGTGGAGCCAATAAAAAAAACCCACAAGTACGTAGAAATTCTGACTTGTCACTATGACACAGCAAAGTTGACGTGATAATGGTATTGTTACAAGAAAATGAGTTCATCAGGGAAATAGAGAACAGTTTTTCTCCATATGCTTGGGCTGGTTGATTTACTAATAAGCTTTCTTTCCATAGATGCCTCTCAGCATTGAGGGTCCTGAAGGTTGGCTGGGTTTGTGCCTTCACCCATAAATTCATACCACTAGAATCATAAATGGTTGGGGGGTGGGGAAGGCACCTCTGGAGATTTTTGTATTTCCCTTCTTTGAGCTTTATGAGTTCTTGCCAATCCATTCCTCCAGCTGGTGGAGTTCCCTCTGAGTGGCAGCACAACCATCAGGTGTATTGGCCACTACTGCATTTTCTGCTGTACATTTCTGAAATTAGCAGGTAAAACTGAGTGAGTTCAGGCTGAAACATTGAATAAAAACCATAACAAACAAATATACCAATACTGAACTGAACTAAACAAATTTGGATGGGAAGAGTTTAGAAAAGGTGCAGAAAATGTTTGAGGAACCAGTGGTCTTTCTTGTTTTAAAATAGTCAGCAGTTACAAATTGAATATTTCAGGAGGGCTCTGACAATGAGGAAGAAGAGGGTGAAGAAGAGGAGGAAGAAAACACTGATTATCTTACGGACTCCAATAAGGAAAATGAAACCGATGAGGAGAATACAGTATGTATTGAGCTGGAGATAAGTGGATTGAATTTGCATCTTTGGTTTTCTTTGCTGAGTGTTTTTTGCCAGTGCTGCTCATAACATACCAGGGAAAATACAGCAAGGACACTTCCAGTTATTCTTTCAAATACATTTTATAGCTCATTTTGATGTTTGCAAATTTTGGTTATTACCTTTTGAAAATATTTATGCCATCAATTTTACTACAACATGTTTTCACAAGACTGTGAGCTTTCACAGGTAGCTAGACTGGAAAATACTGTGTAAATGATGGTTTTGCAATGCCAGCAATAGTAGCAAATTGACAGGATACAACAAGGTAAACCAATTACACTCCACTAGATCTCAAAAGAGAAAAAGATACAAGCTAAGAAGTGCAAAATTCCTAAAATATGAATTTGGGATTGACAATTTATAACATTTGCAGCTAAAGAACCCATCTGGTTGAGCCTGAATTGCAGTTACATAGTCAGGAAATAACATTATAGAACAATGTGTTGGGGTACTGACTTCAGATATTATTGTTGTCAGGTTGTGCTTTCCAAATACTTGAAAGGTAGTCTTTGTCTTGAAAATCCCATCTAACTTTATGGACTTAGTGGAAAATTGAGTTAAAATCGGTGCATTAAGGATAGGACTTTGTATTGTTGCCACATCTTGAATGTGTCCATGCACCTGCACACGCACAGAGGAGTGTGTCAGCATGTTATGAGTGACCATAAATCAGGAAATATGCTTTCAAGAAAATAATCAAGGCTGAAAACTTCTTTCTTGAACTTCTGAAAACTTCTTTCTTTTCTTTCTTTTTGATCGTATATGATATAGAAGCAATAAGGGTATTTTCCACTTATTTCTAGACTGACTATTCATATTTCTGAAACAAATGTAATGGACAATTTTTTCCCCGTTGCAATAGGAAGTAATGATTAAAGGAGGAGGACTGAAGCATGTCCCTTGTGCAGAGGATGAGGACTTCATTCAGGCCTTGGACAAAATGATGCTGGAAAATCTTCAGGTATAAATAGTCATTTTCTTAATTTAATGTACAGCTAACTGTAGTTGATTTTTTCCTTGAAGTAAATAAGTGATTAATGCTTAGCTTACCATACTAAAGGACATGAAGGTTGTTTGTTTTTTTTTCTTTTTTGGCCTCTTCTCTGCAGTTGACATGTTTGGCTTTTAGTAAAATAGCTGTTAATTGTATTGGTTGCCCAGTGAATACATGACATACTGACATATATTTTACAGAATGAATAATGAATGCAGCAGATACTGTGCAACACTTCTGGCTTTATCTTAGGTTTTAATAGGCTTAAAATTGCAGATATATTTAAATGTACATAACCTTTTAGTGCCTTGTTTTCTTAGTCACATCTGGTAAATATTTAAGTATTGAGTATAGCAAACCCTGTGTAATAAATACATTAATAAGAGTACAAAACAAATCTTGAATTAAGAATGGACATTCCACTGTGTGTCTCATCAGATCTCTAAATTTCTTTGCCTTTCCCTGTAACTTTCTTCTTCACAAGCAAGGAAAACCAAAGGAAAATATTATAAAGCCTAATAAATGTATTTATATATTACTTCATTTTCCTGGAAGGTTAAACCTTTTCTCCGTCGTGAAAATCTGAGTGTTGCCAGCCTGTCTGACCGTGTCAGCATCTGATCATTTATAGAATTCACTTTTTTTTCATAGCAACGGAGCGGTGAATCTGTTAAAGTGCATCAGTTGGATGTTGCTATTCCTCTGCATCTCAAAAGTCAGCTGAAGAAGGGCCCCCCACTTGGAGGTGGGGAAGGAGAGTCAGAGTCTGGGGACACGATGCCATTTGTCATGTTAACAAGAAAAGGCAACAAGCAGCAGGTAAGAGTTCGTGTAAGGTAAAGATACTGTTGGAAGTAAATAAAGGCCTTTCAGTTCAAAAAAAGTAACACAGAAATTCTTTTTTTTTCTTTCATTTCTCAAGATTGGATACAGACAACTTCATTTTGACAGATAGAAAATACCACATGTAATTTCTTGGAATTCTTAGTTGTTAATAGAAATTATGTAGAAAAATTCTATGGTCAGATTATACCATTACTGTTTACCTTATTCCAGTAGGTCAGTGGTATGTCTTGCATGTATTTTAGATACAGCTGTGGGAGACGAAGAGATGTGGTTGGTGGACTGCCACTGAACATTGAAAGGAGTAGAAAGAAAAACTAATATTCCAGAATCTCTAAGATTCTACAGGTTTTTCTGAAAGCAGTTTCAGCTTCAAATCAAGATATATGGTCATTTCTGAATTCCATTTCCTAAGTGACTGCCACTTGGCTGAATTTATTCAACTTCCAAAAAGAAAAAAAGTCATTATTCCTGAAGACACTTTTAGGGGACTATTCCAGAATGCACGGAGTGAATCTCTTGGAGAAATTTAAAGGGAAATCAGGTTGATAAAACAAATGAACTCCTTACTTCATGCAGCTAAGCTGTATGTTAGTCTTGGCTCTTTCCTTCAGTGTATGTTTGAATTTTCCTAGCTCAGCAAATGCACAGTACACAAATCTGTACCTAAAACATTCCACATGTATTTCTTGTCATGTTTTAGGGCTTTTAAAGAAACCTTTTCATTTTGGTTGTGTAATTTGATGATGCAAATAAATTACTCTGAATTTATATGGAAAGTATACCCAAGGAATTGTTTCATGCCATGCATCTGAGCCTTTCAAGTGTTTAGATCCATGTCATTACTTGGTTTTTACATTTGTTACCTAAATTATGACAGTAGTGTAGCAGCTGAAGTGTATAAACCTGAAGTAGGCTCCTTCTCTTCCTTCATATGAAACACATTTCAAAAATCCATGTAGGAAGTGGTTATTCGGATTTCCTGGAACTTGAATGTGGTATACAAAGTTCTACAAAAGCTCTGAGTGGGAGATTTTTAACTGTGGTCATTGGTCTGAGAAGGGGTTTAAGAGAACTCCATTTTTTAAAAAAAATGTTGTTTAGCCTTTTCAGGATAATTTACTAGGAGTATCTGTAGCTACAGGGAATTTTGGGATCTTCATGTAAAAGGGATTATATTGCAAACATGTGACTTGAAAAGAAAGCAGAACTTGTTCAGGAGTTTTCCTTGCTCCTCCCCCAGTATTTGGTTTTGGGAGTAGGCTCTTCCTGCCAAAACTCCTCTCAGTGTTTCTAGAAATGTAGAAAACAGTTGCTTTATAGACTCCTTCAGCTCTTGAGTTAATGAAAGGCTTCTTTGTCCATAGTTCTGTATTCAGAAAAAAAACGTGTTTTAGTACAGAGTTTTAATAGAAAAATAAGCAGGAAAGAAGAGGTGGAGTTGAAAAGAAAATAATTATTCCTTCTTACGGTGCTTTATTTTAAATCTGCATGAGCAGAATGTGCAATGAGTTTTGAAGTGATGGATGCATACTTCACTGTTGAGTTATAGCTGTAAACTTTCAGCTTTCAAAAATGGTCAAAAGAAGTTTGCAGCAGCCTGGGAGGCTGTAAGTAACTTCATCTGCACGGTCTCCAAAGTGATAAATGCCATCAGCCTAATTGCTTGCTCTGCTAGTAATGATTTCAGTCTCTGTGTTCTTTGTCAGTGGTGCTGCTGAAACAAGAAATGTTAGAAAAATGGATTGTGCTGTACTTCCTTCCCAAGGGCAGCATTTGGTAGTGGAGGTCAAGTTACCAAATGCTCCATTCACACGTCAGCATCCACCCAGATTTTAGTGCAGCATTGACAAGTAGTTTTTTTGGAGTAATACAAGAACAACTGACTGGTATTTACCAGCTGCATATATCCAAATTAATGGCCATTGCAGCCTGATAGTGACAAGGACACCATGCTCTATCCTCAAAACTTAGAAAATTAGTAGCATCAGAACCTCACATGGTTATTTGAAATTAAATGATGGCCTTGTGATTTATCCGTAAGCCATGAGAGAACATGTGGAAATAATGTTGATATTATAAGGGATCAGAGCTGATGTAATACCAGTTGGTGTTTCTCAACCAAGAAGTTTTATGCCAGGAAGGTGTGAACTACAATGAGATACAGACAGTAAAAAGAAAGTTAAGAAATTTGGTTACTACCTAAGACAAAATAATTCCTTCCCTTTGAAAGATTTTTAGCAAGGCTCCATAAAAGAATGATGATATCCATCAATCAAATCTCTCCCTGAATGTGAAAATCTTTATCTCGTTTCTATTTTCATATCTTTATCTCACAGCATTTTTATAAAATCTGTAATCTGGTCTTCTGAATAGTCATTTTTTATCTTCCTTTAGTTTGACATCTTTGAAGTGAAATCCTCTGTCCTGCCCCCATCTCACAGATTTGATTAGTGGTTTTTGATACACCTCTTCACTATTTGCAAATCGGAAATGTTTCAGTTCCTCAGTAATCATCATATCCTGTAGTAATTGTCATCAGTGACTTGATTTCAGGTGGCAGCTGATTGCCTTGAGATAGTGACTCAGTGGTGTTTTGTTAGTTGCCAGGCTGTTGTTTTTCTGTGTCTCTTTCTCTCATTTGCACCCTTCTATTGTTCAGTTTTCTTTTTCTACTTTAAGCATCCTAAGTCTGAAAACACCAATCCCATTAAGCTGATAAATCCACAGAACAAAGAAAATATAAAGGACATATTAAAATGGATGAGGAGCTTAATGGTGAAGCTGAGGAATGATTTTTATCATGAAATGCTGCTAATGGATTAGTTATTTGTGTAGTTTACATAAAGTTCATTTGATGATATCTGGGAACACGCACAGCTTGCTCAGCGATAAGTAACCAGAGCTTACTTTGCTCTTGGAATTTCAACTTTCATTTCTATTCTTCCCTGCACACCTTAATAACAAGCTCATATTTATATTCAGTATAATATGCTATTACCCTCACTCCCACCCCCCAAAAATCTTGTCTAAATACATCTCGTAGATGGTAAGGTTTAGGGATTTACTGTACCCAAGTTTTTCTCGGGTCTTTGCAAGAGTCTGTCTTAACAGTTTCAAACACAATTTATTTTCAAATGCTTCATCTGAGTACTTGGAGTCTTCTCACATTCATCATTCTGCTGCTAGTGGGGCATTACTCTCTGAAAGACCTTGAGACTGTTTAGTGATTATTGCGTTAAATACCAACCACAGGTGGTGAGGATTTTGCTTTTACTCTAAACCTTCTCAGCAGAGGTTTTGATAATTTATCTCTCTCTGCAGCTTTTGACAGTGTAACAGAAAAGAACACTTTGGAATTTACTTCTATTTCTTTGGAAATAGATCTCACGTGATGAGAACAAGCAGCAGGATTCAGAGTAGTTCATGGAATACTGAGAGTGATTATCCTTAAATGCATTACCCTTCTTATGGCACAGCAATACTTATTTCTAATGGACATGGAGTTAAAGGAGGAAGTGAGATTTTTCTAAATGTTTGCAAACTTTAGCATTAAGGGTTTTCTGAGAACTATTGTTTCACTTGTGGATAAGATTAAGAATTATTTCTCTGTTCTGGAACAATTGTAAAAAAAAATAGATATGTAGAAGTAGCAACTTTGATTTTCTGACTCTGGGGAAGAAGAAATCACCTTCATGAAAATATCAGCTGGGTTTCCAGAGAGGGGGTACTTCTGTAGGAGTGCCAAGCTTACCTGGTGTACTCTATGGCAAATCAGATAATGGGTGTTTAAATCAGAATGTGTGGTGGGCATTTTTGGGGATGGGGGAGGAGGAAAAGATCAATCTGACACCATGGTTGTCTCCAGACTAATGAGAAGCACTGTGGAGCCAGAATTATTCTTAAAAAGAAAAGTACTGGCCAAGGAATGCCAGGGAATATCTGAAGTGCTTGAAATGTTTCTCCTCTGTTATCACAAGGGATAATAGTAGAAATTCTGCTCAGGGGGCTGAATCTCTCTGGAAGGAAGAGACCTGAAGAGGAAGATGCAGCTTTCTGAGGCAGCTGTGGTGCTTTTATCTCAAGACCAGGGCAATTCTCTGTGGGCAAATCAGCTGGTACAAAAATAAGATATAAAGCATATGGCTGTGCCTTCCTAGGGAAAGACAGTCAGCTTTGTTCCCATGAATACTGTGTGTAATAGGTTTTGGACTCAGCCTTTTTTGTGTGTTCTCGGTGTCTTTAGCAAGTCTTGCATTTTCTCATGCTGCTTTATGTGAAATAGAAGTTCAAAATATAAACCAACAAACAACACAATTCCCAGTAGAAACTTCTGTAGAAAGCACCTCATTGAAATAACCTAGAAATAACCATAGCATTTCTGTATTTTGGATTGGTTTGTATTGATTGGGTTTTTTTCTCTGATGGGCACTTAAAAACTTATTTTCATTTGCAGTTTAAGATCCTAAATGTACCAATGTCTTCCCAACTTGCTGCAAACCATTGGAACCAACAGCAAGCAGAACAGGAGGAGAGAATGAGGATGAAAAAGCTCACTTTGGATATCAATGAACGGCAGGAACAGGAGGACTATCAGGGTAAGAAAATCACCAAGTATTTAGTTTTTATTTTCAGGGGAACCTTTGTGGATCTGCAGAAAGCATTATTTGTGATGATTAGCAGCTGAAGTTCCAAATATTAATTTGCAATAATTATGAGAAACCTGTATTTTGATTTTAGTCATTCATTGTTTCCTCCCTGATTGGTCTTCCTACTTGAAGAAGTCTTTGTAGCTCTTCCATGAAAGGGAGTTTTCAAGTGGGTCTCAAATTTCAGCATTTCCATGTATTTTGGGAAAGGAGAAGAACTGAGATTGTTCTTTTAAAATTAAGGTAATACAAAATCAATCTGATGTTTACTGCAAGACAGTTGAGTTGGATACAAGATTAATTCTGTGCAATTTAAACTCTGCTTTTAAGCTATTAATAGGTATTTTAGATATTAATAATATTTAGACTCCTTAGTCTTGCTGAGACTTGCAAATCCTGAGGTAACCTTCACCAGAAAAATACAGAATGTTACCTCAGCTTCATATCATGAAGGTTCTAGGAGTCCTCAAATCTGGAGCATAAGCATATATTAACAAAATGAGGGTTTCATACAGATTACATGATTAATTTGTTTTTTGAAGACATACAAGTCAGGCATTTTGGAACTGGGATATATTGAAGCAAACAGTTAATACAGCAGATCATACAGTCCCCAAACAGGTGCACTTGATGTGTTTAGTTGTTGGGTGGTTTGTTTTGGGTTGTGTTTTTTTTCAGAGTCAACTTCCCTTGGCTTACTCAGTTAGTAAACAAAGCCAGACCAGTAAAACTGATGTCTTATGTTGCCGTTTCCATTTAACATCTCAAAAGTTTTTGCTCTGCTTTTTTTTTGTAAAGGTGTTGCAGTCTGGTGCTAATCACAGTATAAGTAGTTAATTAGTAGGAAATCTCATTTAAGGTATTTAGTGAAAGGTCATTGTTCATCAAGAAGTGGGAAATAATTAAATTAAAGCAGTTCTAATTTTAAAATGCTATGGAATCCAGTATTCTTGCAGAACTTTGATAGTACCAGAACTAAACTTGTAATTGTAAAAAGGAGTATCTTCCACAGTGAGTGTCTGCAGAGCTCTGGAATGGTAGCACAATATATTCTTAGTGTTAAACATGGTAATTGGCTTAGAAACTTTTCTGAGACACTTATCTCTTATAAAGCCCACTTGTAGAAAAGGAAGAGAGCAAGTAGACTCTAGAATTAGACATTTTAGTGCTTCTCTCAGACTTTTTATGGGTTTTTCCTCATTAAATACTTCTGATATTTCTACTGGTCAAAGTATTTGTGTTTTATGCCCTGTTGTATGACTTTGTTGATATATAAAATGAACCTGTTTAATCTAGGATTTTATTGTGAGCAATTGTGCTTTTTATCCAAAAAAGGATCACATTGATTTATTTCTGTTAGACAAAATCAGACAACTGATACCAATTGATAACTGGTAATAGGCTTTTTTTTTCATTTTCTCATAGATTTTTATTTAGTTGTTGCATATAAAATGTTAATACAGGAAGGAAGTCAACACAAAAGAAAAAGGTTTTTCCATAATTGACATCCGTTTTTAAAACAGCTGTTAATGCAGCTTATTAACCTGGGTAATATACAGAGTAAAAACAAACTAAGAAGGACCTTTTAATCAGGGTAAATTAAACAGGCCAAGGTACGTTTGCCTTTGGAATAATTTTTTATTTAGATTTTGTGCAGTTGATTGTTACTTTTGAAGAGTCATCCTGGCTGTGACAAGTTGGTACCCACCCACTGAATGAAAGTATTGGGTTTAAATTTCTCTTTCAAGCTTTGAAGTTACCGAGGGAGGAAGAATTCTCAGTTTCTGGAAGAATGCCTGAGGGTTGTCCCAGCGTTTGCACATGTACTTGTTGTTCTTTTCATCTGCTCAGGGTAGCTAATAGATGGAAATTCACCAATGTACTTCAAAGTGGTATCAGATAATGATTTAATGTTTCAGCAAAGCTTACTATATTACATTTTTTAATTTAAAGAACTTTTAGGAACTTGGGTGGCTCTCTAGTTTAAACTGGTACTTTTCTGTGCAGATTATTTTTTCATCACTAAAAAAGCAAGGAGGTTTGGTGATGTGCCTTCAGCCTAGAAGACACACTGTGCTCCCCTGCTATCTCTGCCTTCTGTTACCTTCTCCAGCACCGAACTTCCCAGTCCCATATTTCCTTCCACCTGCCATGTGCAAAACAGAAGAGGCAGATGTGCACATACTTGTTCATTCACTGCTTTGCTGCTCACACCTGGCTGGCAGGGTACCCTAACCTGGTTTTCCTCCCGAGTCCCCTCATTGCCTGCAGAGCTCTCTCCTGGCACAGGGGGTTGTTGGGAAGGCTGATGTTTCATGTTGTTTACAAACATGGGCTGTCAGTGTGTTCAGTGGCTGCCTTTGCCTTTGCCAGCTGCTGAATGAGTGTACAGAACAAGAATACAAGGGTCACTGACTGTTGACACAGATATTGTGTATTCAACCAGTCACAGTTTCCCAGTTTCTCCAAGACTGGGTGGATAACTTTACTGAAAGCTTCACCTGCACTTTGTAAATGGTGAGAGAACCCCCTCAGAGTCTCTAGTTTGGCCCCACTGAGAGCAGTGGAAGTGTGTGTGTAGCAGGTGATGGGTGTGTGTCTGCAATGAGATTACCAGAGATTAGAGAGCCAGACAGAGCAGACTTTCAAACATAATCTGTTTAACAGCTTATTCCACTTTTCCCCTTCATTTATCCCATCTGTCTGTTTGCTGAGTAATGTAGATCCTTGCTCAGGTGGACTGTCAGGAATGCTTTCCATTAGATGCATTAACAGATTGGCAGAGGTTACTTGGCAGTTCCTGTGATGTAACTGTAATTATATTGGCTACTTAATACCCAGTAACTTAGCCTGGTAAAGAGACATTTTTTATCATTAAAAAAATGAAATAAAATTTAGAAATTAAGTTTTACCAAACGTCAAAATACAATACTATCTTTGTTTAAATTGCTCAAAAGTTGGGTTTCCGGGGCTAAATTGGGTAGTGTGGGCTGCTTTCTGTACCCAAATTATTCCCACTGATAATAAAGGGAAAAACTTCATCCATGGGACAGCTGGTGTAATGCAGGTCAGCTGAGTCACCTTCCTCAGGTGCCTGTCTTACCTGGAAAAGGATCCAATTATGCCAAGCTTAGACTTAAATACCTGACTGGCAATGCCTAATTTTAGGATAGGTTTCTTGCTGAGTCTTTAATTGGCAGTAGCATTGTCCAGTTGTTACTATTCCAGGGAGGTTTAATGTTGAGGCCCCTCTTGCTGCTGTGGGTCTTTGTTCCTGATCCTTGATGAAGAAGGTGGTGGCCGATGTTTTTAGAAAGAAAAGGTCGCAGGCCCTTTTTTGAGCACCTGTGATGAAAAACAGTGCTGGCAGTTCGTTCTGCAGGAACATCTGGAAATGCAAGTTCCTACTGTGGGGTAGCTTGGGTTTATCGAAGCTGTCAATGCAGTTTAGTAACTTTTTGTAATTAAGTTTTGTGGAATAACTTTAGGAGTTTTAACTCTACAGCAAAGTGTAAGTATAAATGGCAGTGAAATGTGCATGTGTAAATTCCTATGTAAAATGATGCATAGAAAATGTATGTAACTTTCTTCTATTTAACTTCCTTCTGTCTGAAATCCCAGAAATGTTGCAGTCTCTGGCACAGCGTCCAGCTCCAGCAAATACTAATCGTGAGCGGCGGCCTCGTTACCAGCATCCGAAGGGAGCACCTAATGCAGATCTAATCTTTAAAACCGGTGGGAGGTAGGACAATCTTCCTTTAAATGTGGTAATTCTGGTTCTAGGCAAGTAATTACCTTCATAATTGAAACAGATAATGATCTCTGTAGTGAGTGCTTGGGCAGTTGTTTCCATTCTAAAGCATTCTCTTAAAATGCCAAGCAGTGTTTTGTGCTTCTAATACAGTGTCTGTACCTCCGTGACAGTTTGGAAGCCAAAAGATTATTTTTTAGTTGTGAAATGGCTGCTAGAATCTGAGCCTCTTTTTGTAGGGGAAAAGATACAAGTCTGCTTTCTCCAGAGCCGGGGAGAGGATTTTTTTTTTGAGTATCTGCAGAAATTCTCATTATGCTCTTCCTGTGAGGTGAATTTGACAGCTATTCCTCTGTATTTGATGCCCTGAATGGAAAGTAAATATAGTAAAAGTGGGGAAGAGGGAGGAGAACTTTCAATTTATGGTGTGCAAGAGCATACCAAAACCAGCATTAACATGAAAAGAGTCATTCCCAATTGCTTAATAGTTGTTCTGAGGCTTTAGTATGTGTCTTTTCTCACTCAGAGTAGGCTGGCAAATAAACCATTAAATTAGCCCTGCAGCACAAATTTGAATAGACAGAGTTTCGGGTGAAATGCAGACTTGCTTTCATGTTTCTCTTTTCTTTGCAAGTTCATTTTGAAGGTGGATTGATAGGAGCAGCAACTGGGAAGGGACAGTTTACCTCCTAATGGGCCTGTCTTTGTAAACTGCAAATAAGTTAATGTAATGTACTATTTCTGTGTTCCAGTAGCATTTCCAACTTCTTCATGGTACATATTTGTGATCATTTGATAATGTCCTGATGATCACTCACTCCATTGAGACCTCATACAAACACTGCTCGTACAAAAAAAATTTTTTAGAAAAGATTGCAGTTTAAAATAAATGGTTTTTTTTTTAAGTGAACCAGATGTAACTCAATAAAATGAGCAATGCTCTCCATTTAGCTTTTTCATATCACTGTGACCTAATGCTGTTTTAGGAATACAAAGTGGTTACACTGAATTGCCTCAATACTTGCAGGTGTTTCATAAATAGCTGCAGCCTTCTGTTCTTTCAGGCATGAGCTGCATGCTGCAGTTATTCTTTAAATACAGCAGCCAGACCAGTAGATGTGATATCTGTAGATTTCTTCTAAATTATTTTCTTTAGAAAACTTTTTATATTCAGAAGTTGTAGGGAAAATATGATTTAAGACTTCACTGTGAAGTAGGTCAGACATTGTCCAGGAAACAGTTTGAGTAGTGTTTGCTTATTCAAGTGCCATGCACTTGCAGTTCTGATGTAGTTTTGTATTATGGAGTTTACTCTTTGTTCCTTTTAATCCATCAGCTCCTTGGGACAGAGATCAGGAAGTTGGTTTGAGCAGATAGATTTTATTTCTTGTGTACTGCAGTGCTCTCCTGGCAGTCGTGCGTCGGTTGAGCCATCTCAGCCTGCAGTAAAGGAATAGTACTTTTCTCAACTCGATTTATTTATTGGAGACTGTGGACCCATCAATGGCTTCCCACTGGCACAGATTGTCTGTTGCCTACATTCTTAGAGCCTCTGATTCGTAGGATATATTGAAAATTGTCTTCTGACTTTAAAGGTTGCACTGCAGTCTCTGCCCAGACCCCCCTCATGCTGTGTTAAAAAGTTACCCTGTGGATTCTGAGGATACTGGAGGATCTCTCTGAGAGCAGATAGGACCTGAGCTGTTAATTTTAATATCTCTTTAGAGAAGGTTTCCATTCCTCCGTGGAAGAACCAACGTGCGCAATATGGATGTTATCACTTCCATAAGGACACTGTGTTGTGTTTTTGCTGCTTCTTTGTATGTGAACACAACTGAAATGTTATTTTCTTGCAAAATAACTCAAACTTAGAGGAAATAATAGTTTGTTGCTTTCTTTAAGGTATACAGCTTTTTATTTTAAAGTTCTTGAGGTTAGGGATAATCTGAGCAAATGAATCTCCTGGTTGATTCCACTGTAGTGTACAATGTGACAGGTTCTGATAGCTGAGGTAGGGGTGAGGCCTTTCTTGCATTTCAGGGAGTGTTGAGAGCAGAGAAACTGATTTGTTGTTCCTTTGCTTTTGTGTTGCTAAACATGCCCTGAGCACTGTGTTTGGAACACCCTTTAGGAAGTTAAATCCAAATCTACCTATTGTAACAGTTCATTTCAGAAATCAATGAAGGCATCATTAGGTTCTTCCATGTTTTTGGCCTTGAACTACTGGATCTCACTAAGCAATTAGCACTCTATATGTTTTTTAAAAAAGAGAAATCTTTTGCAGTTTTTACTTTATTTCTCCTCTGTTAATGTCCTTGTTCTGTACTAAAGTAAATACAGTGAGATTTACAGGCTTCGTCAGATTTCTTATTATTTAGTATGTGCAAAATGCTGGATCAAAAATTGGAGTTTATTCCTGTTTGTTTGGAATTGCCTGCTTGTATTGCCTCAGGTTTTGAGACCTGCTGATCCTGTAAGGAGGAGATTCTTTCTGGGACTCATACGTTTAAGGCTGACTGGGCTTCAAGATAATTTACTGTGACTCCATTAAAAGTAGAGTTCCTTGATTTGCTTCAGCAGAACTGGGAAGAAAACAATTTTCTCTCTTGCCTCCAGTTCTGTAGCATTTGTGTGTTAAGAGAGGCCTTTGGCTCTCAGGTTATTAAACGACTACCTTCAGGAAACACAATATTTACTAAAGTAATTTCTTTTGGTGATGGGATTATCATAAAAATAGACTTTTACAGTTATGAACAGCTTCTCAAAAAATGAAGTGGTTTTCCTTTGTTTAAGGGGATTGAGATCCATTAAATGGCTTGGTTTTAAAAGTGAAATGAAAATAACCACATTATATAAAATCATTTTAAAAACATTGATTACCAAGAAAGTCAAATTTCTCCCTGTAAGTATTTCTTCTGTTGAGAAGCAGGGCCTTACCAAGAATTTTATCTTGTTAAACCTCTCCTTATTAAAAGCAGTAACCTCAAAATTTGTTGCTGTTTTGAAAGTATAGTAAAGAAGGGCCTGCCTGTGTCCAAAGTTCCCCTGGGGATGCAGGTATAGGCTGGCAAATCAAATCAAATTCAAGTTAAATGGTGATTTTTTAGGTCTCCTGTTTACATCTGACTCTTATTTCTCTTTAACCCATTTAATAAAGAAAAATGAAGCATAACAGTAATAACAGGATGCTGGGATTTTATTAGCTAAATATTCTCATCATAAAGAGTATTGCATTAATGCTGAAAAATCAGAGTTTGGATAATAAGGAGAAATGTGAATTTAACATGATTTCCTGTTTCAGCTACTGGACCAACACAATTCATACATCACCTGTCATGAAGTTGATTGACAATACTGCTTTATGAAGCCTTGAATTCACCTCTTACTGAGATGAGCCTTTCAAACACATCTAAGAAATTCCAACCCCCCTTTTCAGCTGTTCCATGGGAGGGAAGCGAAGGGAGAAATATGGGAGGGGGGCTCCAAATCCTGCAGCTGCTTCTGGTGGGCTGCACTGGAGCTGAACAAAATAGAGTAAGAAAAGCCTCAGGTGCTTGCCTTGGCAGGATGGTGCTTGTTGAGCTCTGCAGGCTGGGCGTGAGTCTAACCCAGACAGCAGAGTTGGGGAGACACCTGATCACAGTTCAGTTTAGAGGGAATGGAAGGCAAAATTGTATTTGTAAGCTGTGCTCAATTAGACAGACTCCTGTGTTTGAAAAAGTTCTTTCAATATAAATAACAACAACTACCTACCAAAAACCCCTGCAGCTTTGTGGCCTTCTGGAAACCAACTACCAGTCCCCAAAACACCTCCCTGCTCCCAGCCCACTGTGCACACTGACTTTGATTTCACTTTGTCAGAGCATCTTATTCTTGATGGATAGATGAGAATATGAAATAACTTGCAGAAGTTAAGATTCTCTCACTTAGGTGAGTGCAGCTTTTGTGGTTAATTTGAATTTGTGATGTTCACAGTGTGGAATGTGATAAGTCAGATGTGATAGGTTTTCAATGGGCACCTTGGTGTTTTCTGTTTCTTGTTTGTGGTTTTGGGTGATTAGAGGAGAGAGAGAACAAAGAGCATCAAAGCTGAGATTAGTTGAGAAAAGCAAAGCAGGGAGTGAGTTGGGAGAGGAGGTGTTTGGAGCTGGGAGTTTGTGAGGAGATTTGTGAAGAAATGCAGCACTGCAGAAATGCAGAGTGTTGTGGATTGGAGGACACAAGGGGATTTGGAGCAAGTATGAAATCCAACTTCAAAGGTCTCACATGTCAAGAAATAAAGTGATTTTTGTGATCTTGTGATGTCAGCAACATGCAGAAAGCAGTTGATTATTGATATTCTCCTGGGCACTTCTCAGTTTAAGCTGCAGTGTTGTCTTGCTGACGGAGCTCTCCCAGCTTCACCCGTGCCATGGCTTTGTGATTATTTCATAGCCTGTGGTGTGATGTTTCTGTGTGTTTTCATGGCTTCCACTTTCCTGCTCCAGCCGTGGTTTGTTGCAGAGGTTCTGTGTATTTCCCTGTCGCAGGAAGGCAGTGCTGATGCTCAGCAGTGGCGTGAGAAGCCCAGTGTATGAATTTGATACAAATTAATAACTGTGTCAGTGGCAGGAAGGGGAGTGTGGGAGGAGACTGCAAAGAATTGATTCATTTTACACGCAGAGTTCAAGATGGTTTCAATTGCAACTGTGTACTGAGTTTGACCTTGCTAAATACAGGTTTGGATCAAGTTTACTAGTTCAGACACAAGTGTGAAATACCTAAATACCTGGTTTGGGAGACACTACTACTGCTATTTTTGGCAGCAGCACATTGCTGTAATCCCCTGAAACAGGGATCTGCCACCAGCATGCTCTGGCAGCTGCTGGTTTGGGTGAGAGTCATTTTGACCAAGTTAGAGATGTGCAGCCAGTCCCAGCCTTTTTCCTTCCGTCTCCATCAGCAGTAGAATTATTTTTTATGGAGAGATGGAGAGGTAAAAGCACAATCCTGCAATTCAGTGATGTCTGTTCTCAGTTGTAACATTCTGCAAGATGTCTACTAAATAAATCAAAATTGAAGTTCCTTTCTATTAAAAGCACATAGCCAGGGTTCCTGATGTCGAGTGTGCCACAAAGAATTGGAATATTACATTTTGTAACACTAAAAGGTGGTTAAAAGCAAATAATAGAAGCAGTGCTGCAGTGAGTTCCAGTGATGCATCAGCTCAGGAGTTCTTGGCAAAAATACACAGCGTTTTTAAATAAAACACACAAATACTGGATATCAGAATGAAACTATGCATACAAATACTAAATAAGTGTGAAAGCGTCATGTAGTACAAGAGATGCAGAAGTCACTATGTCCAGTTAACATATCTGTAACATTTTTCTTGCAAGATCTTCAGTAAAAACCAGGTTTAGATCAAATGACTGTTCAACACACACTGGAGGATTATGCACCGATGTAAAGAAACATGAACTGTTGTGTTTACATGGTGAAAAACCTGGGTGTATAGCCCTGGAGCTTTCTTGGAATTGTAAATCTCGACGTTTTATTTTGTTGTGTATTACTAATTTTAATTTGCAGCCTAAAATCAGCTGAAAAGGAGCCCAGATGCAGTAACTGCAGTTGTGCTGAAGTTAGTGACACTGGGGTGGCCTCACTGCTGCATTGCCCTGGTCTTGTTGAATCCCCTGGCTGCAAACTGGTGTCATTCTTCAATGCATTTGTATGTTCTTAAGAGAATTAAATGTGACCTTTTGTGGGTAGGGATGTGTTTCATGAACAAGGGATGGTGGAAGACTTTAATGCACCTGTCGACTATAAAAACTGTTCTAACCTGTAGAAAGTCCTTTGTAATATTCCTGCAGAACTTCTAAGCATTAAGAAACTGCACAGAAAGATGAAAACTATTTACAATAACTCATTTTTTCAACAAATTCACAGCTGTGCTTCAGTAGTTCAGCATCTCATCTGAGATAAGGTGCAGCTAATCCCCCTGCTTTTGTCTGGTGTGGCCTTTTGAAATGTTTGTGCAGAAAACAGAAATCTGTAACTTTCTGTTAGAGGGTAAAAGAGGATCAGAATGAGTGGCAGCTGCTTTCGGGGGCCGCTCACCCGCAGAGTTGTGGGCACTTCAGGCTGAACTGATTCCTCTCTCCGCTCTTCCCGCAGGAGACGTTGATCCAGCCGCCAGTGTCATTTCATTAGGTCCTGTATCTCTGGTGTTGTGGAGTCCTCCAGCGATTAAACGAGAGCAGTGGACACATCTCAGCATGTCAGTCTAGAGCGTTCAGAACCGAAACCTGGGACAGGCTGGGGCCGTGGAGCACGAAGAGCAGCCTCCCCTCTCCCCCCCCACCCCCC
>VZTG01008757.1:663171-697990 GCA_013397845.1 Melanocharis versteri | reverse complement strand
CCCCCACCCCCCCAAAAAAAGCTTTTTGTTATGGGAACCGCGTTGAGGGTTAATCTTCTCCTAGGAGCAGAAGCAAACGAATGAGATGGGGAACTTGACCTGCGAGCAGCTCGGTGAGAGCCGGGAGCAGCCTGGAGTTCAGACGATTACACTGGAACGGGAAAGGCCTTTGGCAGCTCAGCGTGCAGGGAAACAAAGCTCTGAACTCGCCGCAAGTTACGTTGTCTCCGACTCGAGCACTTGGTGTTGGAAGGATGTTCTTTGGGGGCTGCAAATCTGTGGTAGAAAAACATAGAGCAAACGGCAGAATCCAGAAGAAAACCATGCCGAGTAGGATAACTTCTCAAACACTCCTCAGCGAGGACGTTCTTGGTTAAGGAAGAGCCTTTTGCTGCCAGATATGCCAGAAAGGGGGTGGGGAGGGGTGAAAAACTGAAGAGCCAAGGAGGTAAAATGTCTGTTAAGGTTTAAAATAGAAAGTGAAGTTGATGAACACGGGGTGTTGACTCGTACTGCTTGGAACAGCCTGACACCAGCCTAAGGACAGGGATATAGTTGAGCCCATTGTATGTATCATTGAAAACCAAAACGTGCCAGTCAGCATAACAGGAGGATGTCAAGGAGTGGATCCAAATATTTTGTTGATCTTCATGGGTTGATAAGCCTCTGTGTCTATTGAAACAAACAAAAAGTTAAAAAAAAAAAAAGATTTAAGTCTGGAAACAAGTAGAATTTTTATTTTTTTCTAAGTAGAAATGAGGTTTCTTGGTCTGTTTCTGACAATCTGTTATTTATTAGCATAGGGTTTTGTTTGCTTTCAGGTAGAGGTAGTTCATTGAGTTAAGGAGCCCATCTGTATGTTACTACTAATTCTTTTTTCTAGCTCTTTTAAAATCCTTTTTACCACTGGTTTTGGTTTCTGCATGTAGGAAGAGAGACTTGTAAAATTGTAACATTTCATACAGAAATGCCGCCCGATCTTCACCAGCTTCAGAAATCTGACCTTTGCCAATGCTGCAATAAAGTGTTGTAAATTAGAGTCGGTGTCTGCCTCCTGACATTCACTTTGTTCTTTGGAAATGATGTTTTGAAGGGTTTGTGGTGTATTGTGGGCTGTAGTTTGGACAGGAATTCCGTGTCTTTGATTCAAGTCTTAAGTGATTTTTTTCATATTTTTTTTTCCTCATGAAATTCATGGATACGTTTATTAATCACATTTGTAACTCTGAGCTCCTCCAGGAATGTCTCCTACACGAATATGACCAAATCCACTGGTCAGATGTAATTTCCACTTCCCCAAAGAACAATGCCTACCAATTCCTAACAGCAAATTAAGCATCTAATTGTGGTTCAAACAAGAGTCAGCTTCCTTTTCTCAACATGCTGCTTAGTTTCAAAACCATTTAATTTATCCAGATTGAGTAACTGCATAAAAATAAAATATTAGCTCTGTTTTGTATGTGTCAATCCAATGCCTTGGATGGAATTGGGATCAATGGAAATGTCTTTATAAAATCATTTGCTAAAAATAGTTTAGGGTCAGCTGGGGATTTTCCTGACTTCAGCTTGAAATCAAGAAACAGTTCAGTGAAACCTTTGGAAGATTAATTTTAAAATTAATTATTCTAATGTGCCGAATAAAAACCTCAAAGATCATTGTGAGTGAAATAATCAGGGTTGAATATACAGGGACAAACTTTTTAGTGGGGCTTGTGGCAGTAGAACAAGGGGTGATGGTTGTAAACTAGAAGAGGGTTGACTTAGATATATGGAAGAAAATTTTTACAGTGAGGGTGATGAGACACTGGCACAGATTTCCCAGGGAAGTGGTGGATTCCCCATCCCTGGAAACATGCAAGATTTCAACCCAATGTGTTTGAAGCTGTCCCTGCTCATTGCAGGGGTGTTGAACTGGGTGACTTTTAGAAGTCCCTTCAGTTCCAACCCAAACCATTCCATGATACACAGAAAAAACCCCAATTTGCATCCTCTTTATTCCTTGCCTTCCCATGTGCTGCCCCCACACCTCGTGGTGTGGCTGGATGCCGGTCCTGCTTCTTGCACAGCAGTTTCACCACCTGATCCACGTGCAGGTTCTTGCTGCAGGGATTGCATGGCTCCTTCTCATGTCTTTAGAATCCTTTGCCTTCCTTTAGAGGGCATTTGATTAAAATTGTTGGGTGTGCAGCCTGGGGTTGACACAGGAATGGGGGAATAGCCTCTGTTTTGGTCAGTGTCTGTTACCTCTGAATATTGCTGCTTTACCCAGATTACAGGATGTTTATTTTAATTAATGAAGTTATGTTTAATGTCATTGCTTCTTTTTCCCTGCAGTGCAGTGACCCACGGGTGTGTCAGGTCACTGGGGAAGTCATCCCAAATTCAACCTGCGGCACTGTTGGATGGGGCAGAGGATGTTCCAGGGAGCCTTTCTCACAGGATGCTGGTTGAAGGTGCCAGGAAGGAGTTAAGTCTGGGAAAACATATGTAGATGAAGGAGAAACTGTTTCATGTCCTTGATTATGTAAAAGATTTCTGTTATCTTATCGTTCCGTGGAAAGAATTTGGGCTGAAGTCAGGCCCTGGCATTTGGAGTTGTCTTTGCTGATGTGAGGCTCCTTGAGCTGACAGACAAAATGTGCTGTAGGCTTGTACTCAGCAGTTGTGCCTCAGCTTTTGATGATTCTAATCCCACATCTCTCAAGCCTCTAAAGCTCAAGGCAGGGACTTGGGGGAATGAAGTCCTTCCCATCATAGGAGACAGGTTTGTGATCACCTGAGGAACTTGAATGTGCCTGAGTCCCTGTGACCCGACAAGATGGGTCTGAGGCCATCCCAGGCTCCTGTCAGGGAGTTCCGAGCAACCTGATCTGGTGGAACTGGAAGAGCTTTAGGATCCCTTCCAGCCCAAACCATTCCACGATTTATGGTGCATCACTTGAAAGCCTGTTGGAGCTGAGGTGCTGTGTTGGCCCTTGCTCTGAGATGGAGCCAGGATGTCTGGGAAGCTCTGAAATTGGAATTTGACCCAGGAATGTCAGTACTGGCAGGCAACACCTTGAACTCCAGCTGGTGCTACGGGGCATCTTTCTCTACCCGCAATGTTGTAATGTGATAAAAGAAAAAAAGGTATAAATCATTTTTTCATGAATTGCTGAGTTTGCAGACTTGCTGTAATCTCAACTTCCCAGGCCTTCAGCATAAGAAATCTGTTGGGCTGTTTCTGTTGTGTAGATACAAATACAAAGCACATCGATGCACGTGTGCCACAGCACGCGCAATTTTACATAAATTCAGGCTTAGAAAACCACCTCTGTTGTGGAGTGTGGCCGATTTCCTCAAGCTCTCAGCATTTTTCCTTTGGCTGTTCCAGCAGAGCAGTCCCTGTGTGCTTGGCAGGGCAGCAGGATGGGCTGTGAGGAGCTGCTGTGTCTGGCTCAGGTGCTCTGCTGACGCTGGGGTCTCTTTGCTTCACGTGGAGCACATCTGACTGCAGTAGCTGCAGAGCTGTGCAGGAGTGGGGAGCAGCCCTGGGTGGGCATTCCCAGCCTGGCAGATCCCCTGGGATCTGCACTGCCGAGGGTGAGCAATGGACACTCCCTGCGTGTTCGACCCGGTGGGACTGCGGCGGGTTGGGAGGTATAAATGAAGGTGGGTACATGAAAAAGTGAGTTAACAAATGAACTAATTACTATTGTTCCCCAAAATGGTGCTGTAGTATTAGGACCATGTCCTCACCAGGTTGAGTGAATATTTTCAAAATCAGTCCATCCATAATGCCGTGAGCCTGCTGTTGCCCCCTGATAAATACATCAATTTTTTCCTCATTTTTTCCCTTCTTTGAGCTTCATCACTAATTTGCTCCACGCCGAGGTTTTTCCTCAGCCATGCACTGTTCTGCCCTGCTGAAGGTGCTCCTCTGAGGTGACACTTTGCTGTCTCTTCTCAGAACTCCACTATAAATAGGGTTTTTTCCAGCTACTCCTAAGGAAATCCCAGTGTACTGGGAGTAGGAAACTATTTGAGCAGGAATCAAACAAATGAGCAAATGTCAAAATATTTACTTGCATTGTTTGAACTATAAACTTTGCTTTTAAGTTATTATTGTCGGGGTGTGATTGTGCCCTTAAAACACTTAGTGTTTATGATCCTTGTTAGAAGAGCAAACAGTGTTCTGTAAAAAAGCCTTTCTCCTTCCCTCCTTCCTTCCTTCCTCCCCTCCATTACCTGGATCCAAGCCGTCAGGCAAATAAAAAAGTGGTTGGGATGCTTAAAAAGGAGGAAGACATTTAGCTGTTACTGATGTTTATTTGTTCTTTGACATTTACCTGCAGGAAAAAGGTTTCTGTTGTGCAGGGGATAAAGGGGAGTGATGTTTGCTGCTGGGAACAAGTCATAGTTGACAGCCCAAGAGCTTGAAAACTTTGCTGTATTTACCCCTAATTGTTTTGGGAATGGTTTTTTTTTCAAATTTTTAATTATTTATAGATATTATGTACATATGCACACACATCTATCTGTTCATAGTGAGCTAAAAATCAGAAGTTCTCTCCTGGGAAGCAAGATTTCAGTGTGTCAGTGAGGCTTTCAGAACCCACCTGGAGGGAGGTTTGGGCTCGCTGCTGTATTAATCCCATAATTAAATTGCTGCTGATGGAAGTGAAGATAACCAAGTCATGAGAGGGAGCTCAGAGGCAGCTTTGGCTGTTCTTACCTCTGCTCTGAGCAGCTTTTCAAGTGGTGATGGGAGCTCTGGCTTCCTCCTTGGGCTCAGGGCAGGAAGAGCCTTTTCCTGGGAGGAAGACACAGCTTCAGTCCACTTCTCTCCGGGAATTCAGCCGAGCTGTTCCCAGCAAACACCAGTTCCTCATCCCTCCTGTGGCAGACTTTCTTTTCCAGTAGAAAGATGGACACAGCAGCAGGACTTACACAGTCTAACTCTCCCTTTCCTACTGAAATGCCCGAGAGGGGTAAATAAACCAAGTTTATTATTCAGGTTGGTCCTAAATCCCACACCCATGAAAACCAGGGGTTTATGACTGGCTGTGAGTCTTAGCTAATGTAAAATCAGAGCAGCTTTTGGGTTCAGAGAAGGCCTCACTGTTGCTGCAGGGTGACAAACTGCAGAGGAAGGTCTGTGCTCTCGGCGTGGCCGGCACAGAGCCGAGGGGTTTGTTCCAGTTTGCACTTGGAATTGCCGTGCTGGGCACACAGTGCCCATTTCCTGGGCTCGAGCTCACTGGAAAACTCATGCCATAAATAAAAATTAAACCTGATCAGGCAAACTAAAATCCATTTAGCAGGCAGGAAATGTTCCACAGTAATGAAGTTTGTGTTGTGAAGCCTAAAGATCCTGTGGATCCTGGGCTCTTGTGCAGCGCTGGATATTGGAAATAGAAATGTGCTGACAACTGTTTCCTAATAGATGTGTAAGTATGAAGAAATAATCTCCCCTCCTGCCACAACAGCTTGTAGGAATATTGTTTTCCTTCTCGTGTCATTCCACCCTCTGAACATCAGTACGAGGGGTGGCTTTTATCTTCATTAATCAGAGTATGAACCACTCCTGGCACAGTGAGTCTGAGCTTCCAGGCTGCTGGATTTTCTCCTGGGCTGGCAAGGGAATGCTACCAAAGGGGAAGGTGTGGTGGTGGGAGAGGAAGGGTGATTCAGGATTACTCCATAAGCCTGGAAACCCAAAGGTCAAGCTCATCTCTGGTTTTTTTTCCCTAGCTTAACATCATTGCCCTTGTTTCCCAGCTGAGAAATGCAGCCCTTGTCCTTCCTTGTGGGAATGGATAAGCAAGCAGAGAACAGATAAAAAAATGACACAATTTTCTGATGCTGACAATAACAGAAACTCAGGGAGTTAAGAGCTTCCTTTGAAATTATGGGAAAAAATACATCATGAACATTTGAGGGTGAAGTTGACCTCCCCAGCCCTGTGAGGAAATGAGCAATCCCGTTCTAACAGAGAGCTCCGAGGCTGAACCAGACAGGGAAGGGACTTGCACGGGAAGCCGCAGCCGGCAGTGAGAGGGGGATGCTGTGACAGCTGCCCTGGGCATGAGCTGGGCTGTGCCAGCAGGGGCTGGGGGCTCCGGGGCTCTGTGCAGCTCCGTGCGGGCTCTCCAGGCTCTGGGTGGGCGCTCACAGCGTGCTGACACAGCTGCACGGAGCTGCTGAGCCGCTCCTGGGCTGAACTAAGCCGGGCTCAAGGACACGGGACCTCCCAAGGGTCTGTGTGGGGCTTTGGCGGGGAGCGTGGGCACACTGGGAGGGGGCTGTGCACTTACTGGGAGAGCAGGGACGAGGTTTTGTGCCTCGCCTCACGAAGAGAAGTGTGCTGTTCAGCAGTAACCACTGCACCAGCCATGCCCCAGCTCTGGCTGGAGTCTGGGTGAAACATCCCTCGGCTGCCCCAGCCCTGTGCCCAGATGCTTTTCTGTAACTCTTGTAATCTTCCATTGGCAAAGCAGGAAAGGCAGAGGAAGGATGTCCTGGCTCCTCTGCTACAGCAGCGCCCTGGGAAGGTGCATTCACTGTTCAGTGGGATGAAAGGCGCTGCTGATCTGCACTTCCCACCCCCACTGCTCCAGGTGCCTCCGAGCTCCACACGGGGCTGGTAGCACACGGATCAGGAGAACTCTGCAGCAGATAAGGCGAGACAACCCTTTCCTTCTGCCCCGTGCAGCGTTCCAGTGCTCCGGTGGCTGCGGGGCACGTGGCAGGGGCTGAGCTGGTGGGAAGGGCGAGTTCAGAGCGTGGACAGGGAGACGCTGCTGTGGGATCGGCCGGACGCTGAACTGGGTGCAACAATCGCCAGGGGACGACTAAGGCCGAAATCTCTGACAGACCTGGAGCAGCAGCTCAGCAGAGTCCCTGGCTGGCTGTAGCACAGGCTTTGGGAATTGGAGCTGCTCCCTGACTCAGTGGTCAAGCAAGGAATTTTATGTATTTGTTTTCTTTTAAATTCAAACCTTCAACATACCTTTGAAAAAAATATGGGGAAAACCCCCCCAAATCCAAAATACTTTGCCTTTCAGGTGAGGATACTGTAGCAGCTGCATTTCTTTGTGATAGAGACACCCCTCTGAGAAGAAAATAATGGACCTGGGTAAGAGTGCCTCGGCAGCTTTGGGCACCACTCAGAATTAGTTTGTGATTCCTGGGGCTCTGTGAAACATTCATTAAAGCTCAGGGGCAGGTGCAAAGACCCATGAACAAAAGAGAAATTGAAGCTGAGTTGCTCCTTCAAGCCTGCCAGCTGGTTTATCTACCGCTCCTCGTGCCTGCTCAGTTTATTCCCAAAAGTTACTGAAGCCTCTCCTGGTGTTCCTTTTTTGGCCCGTTGGAAGTAGCAGCAGGTAATTACGGCCCAGTGGAAAATAATCTTTCCTGGCATTTCCCTTGAGGTAAGAACACATCTGACCATTTGATGATGCAGTCAGAGATGGACTGAGGACTTTTCAGGGAAGGCATTTCCTCATCAGGGAGGAGTCACCTCACATGGGAAGAGAAACCCCATTCTGGGAGAAGTAAGAAGACCAAACAAAAACAAAACACACAAGACAAGGGTGTGTTCCCTTGGAAGGGTTTGGCTCCATGCACTCTAAGGACCCTCCTTACCTCAGAGGAAAAGATATTTATAGTATGGGAGTCAAAGCCAGGATGAAGACTCGTCTCCCTTTGCCTCTATGGGATGCAGGAATTATCTGAAAGCACAAGCAGGTGGAGGGCTGATGAATTAAAGGCCTCCTCTCATTGAAAAGGTTGTCAGAGTCTCTTGGGAGGCAACACTGGAAGGCAAAGGGGTTCAGGAAGGCTGGATGTGCTTTTAAGAAGGAAATTTTAAAGGAGCAGATGATCCCACATGCCAGAAAATGCGCCAGCAGGGAAGGAGACCAGCCTGGCTGAACACGGAGCTTTGGCTGGAACTCGGGGGAAAAAGGAGAATATGACCTTTGGAAGAAGGGGCAGGTAACTCAGAAGGAATTCAAGGATATCAGGGTTATGCAGGGCTAAAGCTTAACTGGAACTTAACCTGGCTAATGCTGTAAAAGCCAAAAAAAAAAAGTTTCTATAAACACATTGGCAACAACGGGAGGGCTGAGAAGAATCTTCATCCTCTACTGGATACAGGAGGAAACAGTGACAAAGGATGAGGAGAAAGCTGAGGTACTTAATGCCCTCTTTCCCTCAGTCTGTAATGGCAAGACCAGTTGTTCTCTGGGTACTCATCTCCTGAGACAGGGATGGGGAGCAGAACCAAGGCCTCATAATCCAAGTGGAAATGGTCAGTGAGCTGCTACAGCACCTGGACACACACCAGTCCATGGGGCTGGTGGGATCCACCCAGTGTTGTTGTGGGAGCTGGTGAAGTGCTCCCCGAGCCCCCTTCCATCATCATTTACCAGCACTCCTGGCGAAGTGGGGAGGTCGGGGTTGTAAATTGGCAAACGTGACACCCTCTACAAGAAGGGCTGGAAGCAAAATCCACGGAACTGCAGGCTGGTCCACATGACCTCCGTGCCAGGGAAGGTCACGGAGCTGATCATCCCCAGCACCAGCACACGTAGCACATGCAGGGCAACCCTGGGACCAGGCCCAGCCAGCAGGGGCTTGTGAAAGGCAGGTGCTGCCTGACCAACCTGATCCTTCTGTGACCCACCTGGGGATGAGGGGAAAGCTGTGGATGTGGCTCCCTGGACTCCAGCAAAGCCTTTGACACCATCTCCCACAGCACTCTCCTGGAAAAGCCGTCTGCCCAGGGCTTGGACAGCTGCTCTTGTGGCTGGGTTAATCCTGCCTGGATGGCCGGGCCCAGGAAGTGGTGGGGAATGCTGCTGGACCCAGGTGGTGTCCGGTCACTGTGGTGTCCCCCAGGGCTCAGTGCTGGGGCCAGCCCTGCTTAACATCATTACTGATGAACTGGACAGGGGGATCAAGGGAATTTGCAGGCGCCATGGAGTTGGGCGGGATTGTTGTTCTGCAGGAGGGCAGGAAGGCTCTGCAAGGGATTGGGACAGGCTGGATCGATGGGCCAAGGGAATGAGGTTCAACACCAAGTGCCAGGTCCTGCCCTTGGGTCACAACAACCCTGTGGCTCTCTCCAGGCTGGGGATGAGTGGCTGGAAAAGTGGCCAGTGGAAAGGGAGCTGGGGGTCCCTGGGATGGGCCACTCTGCTGTCCCTGGGCTGAGCTGTCCCCGTGCTGCCTCCCTGCCCCAAGGCCCTTCCTTTGTAGCTGCCCCCAGAGCAATCCCACTGGAGTAGGCATTGCTGTGCCACAGCTGTGCTTCCCTGGCTCCCACTGTGCCAGGAAGGACAGGGAGTAGCCAGCTAAGGAAGGGCTGTGATTTTTACTTTGGTGGGTTCAGCTGCACAACACTTTGAGCTTGTGCAGCAGAGCTGTAAGTTACTCTCTGCTGGGGCACAAACACAACTGAAAACCTGCCCCAGTGGCTGGGTTAAAACCACCACCTCCCTTCAGCCTCCTGCCTTCCCTGATCCCTCTATGGATAACACTTTCTGAAGTTGTCTGTTCTGAAGGAAGAATCCAAATTCCATACGTGTGTGTATAAAACAGGAGTCAAAACATCAAAAGCTTCTTCCCCAAGCTGCAGCCACTTGAAAGGCTGCAGGTGCTGGGCAGCTGTGAGGCTTCACCTCCAGCACAGGTGAGGCACTGGAACCTCCTTTAAGTTTCATTACAGATTGAGCCAAGTTAAATTCTCTCCTTCTGGCTCCAGGCTGGAGCTGGACACAATTACAAAAGGCCACCTGCCCTGCCATGGCTGAGACATGTAGCTGAGCCCTCCGGCAGCCCTGGAAAGCTTGGAGACAAGGCTGCTGCACCTGCTGATGCTTTTTTTGCTACCACCACATCCAGCCTCAGGGATAAAAAAGTAGCTCAAGCAAGTGGGAAGTATTTCTTTTTCTAGAGTGATTTCTGTTCTCTCTTTTATGACACATGATGTTTGGACAAGTGCTCAACAACACCTGAACACTTGCAAAGAAATCCTTCTTCAAAAGACAGAAAGGCAGCAAACAGCTGCAGAAGGGATGGGTAGGAATGTTCTCTGACAGGGAACTTTGCCCTGTGCAACAAGGAAGACTTCCACACTCAGCAGGACCACACTCACTTATGGTAACAGCCTTGGAAACAAAGATGTTACTCTTCTTTCACATATAAAATATTCCTCTTGGAAAGGTCATTTTAATAATGCAAAACATTGTTAGAGAAGGGCTTTTGTCTAATTCAAACACTGTTCAGGATGAATTCCTGCAAGGATCCTGATCACAGCTGCTGAAGCCCAGCAGTGAGAACACATATCTCCTGTCAGAGATAGCTGCTTTTTTTTTTTTTTCTGTCCCTCCTCCAGCACCTGGCATGACAGGGTTGGGCTCTGGCTCACACAAATCCACAGTTGCAAAATGAAAGGTTATTAAATCAGTATTAGCCATTAAGAAAAAGTCACCTCCCTCCTCCAAGAAAGAGTCATGCTACAGGATAGCAAAGAACACAATGGCACCTCCCATCAGCCATCATTTCATTGGGTTTATTCTAATTTAGTAGATGATTTATCAGATTTGTGCAAGACAGTTACCTCTAGCACAAAGGGGAAGAAAGTAAAATCACAGCAACATATACACACAAAACAAGATACACAAAATATAGCTAAGTTTATATACAGGTTATTAGCAGCTAGACTTAACTTCATTTAGTACATGGCTTTACTCACTACAGTTTTAGGCACAGAGAAGAATTTATCTGCTATGATGAAGGGCCACAATGAATACCTCGTTCCAAGTCCTCCCTGGGCAGAAACTGCTTTACCTAATGAAGATCTCACTCTCATTTCCCACCAGTTGAGGACACAGCCCTGCACAAAGGATGAGAGAACATGATCCAGCTAATTCAGCATACAGCAACTTTAGATATTAAACATCTGGGTTTTTTTTTTTAAGTGGGGTGACATTACACAGTTATTGAACTGGACTGCATTTCAGTGAAACAGTGTCAGGGTTTTTTCCCCCCCATTTGCTTAGCACGGACTCTCAGCTGTAAACAACTCAAAGAAGCTGGGAAGAAATGATTAGATGTGGAGATTGCTTCGTACGCACTTCACATTCATAACGAAGAATTTGCTTTACCAGGATTTAAAAGCACAAAGGCCATGAAACATTTAAATTTACTTAGCAGGTTATGTTAATAAATTATGATGCATCATCCACGTCAGCCTCCACTCCAGCCTGCACTGCAGCACGTGCTTGGGTGTATTTTCTGTGCTCTCTTGTCTTTCTGATTTAGGACTACAGACTCAGAGCCCAGCAGAACAAGCCTGTGCTTTACTTGCAGCACACAACCAGCCTTTTTTTGTTTCAGCAGCACCTCTCACGTTTGATTATGCATGCCCAAGTGCTCTGCCAGCCCAGGAATGGCCACATATTTTAATTACTGATTGCTTATGTATAGCAAGCCTGTCACAATGAGGAACATGATCACTTACCCAGTGAAAAGGCTGAAAAGAATAACTACATAACAGAACCAGCCAGATACTGTAAGAACACAATTAAAAATTTAAGCAGCAAGCAGATAATTTACACAAAAAAAACTCAACACAACCAAAAAAACCCCAAAAAACCCCTTAACTTATGAGGCAGGTTAAGAATGACACAAAGGTTTTTCCTTCACAACAGCTTCGTTTACAAGTACAGCTCAGCAAGTTTGAAATACTTTATCACAAGAACTACAAACTTGTTTATCACAGTTATGTCAGAGCTCCTCGCCAAAGGGTGTGTCAGTTTCTGCTGTAGCTACCCCTCCTCTTCTCCAAGGTTTATTGCTCAGCTCCTTGGGAGAAGGAGTGGGTTGGTCGAGGCTTCAGAAAGTGCAGACAATAAGTCAGTTTTTCCCTTTAGAAAAAAATCCAAAACACCGAGAAATCAAACATGAATGAATAACAACAAAAAAATTGAGAGTTTGGAATTTGGCATTTGATTTTAAAGTGGCTATTCCTGATGTTTTCAGGTAATACAAAAAGGGAAGGAGTTTCAACATGGAAGGGCAGCTTTGCCATATAAAAAAAACCCCCCATACTAATACACTAATATATTTTGGGACCATCTTTACCAGCTTGTCTATTGAACAAAGGCAAAACACCACCAACTTGGACCATTCAGGAATGATGTGCTCTTACATGCAGCTCTCCTGAAACTCCACTTAGCCTGCAAGAATTTTGGCTGTAACTTCTGCTATGCATTGGCAGGGCGAAATCAAATAAGGCTGTGAATAGAGGATTATTAGGGCTGTCAAACTACAGGAAGACCAAATTACAGTTTTAGAAGTAACAGAACTTATAATTCGTGTAGTACAGCTACTGTTCAAAAAATAACAGTTCCTTCCCAGGAACCCCAACATAAAGGACAAGACTTTTGACATACGGGTCTCACTTTTGGTACAAAGTTAACTTGTTCCTATGGCTTCTCTGCTGTGAGATTCTCCCTGGGACAGAGCAGTTGGGGTCACAGATTGTCAGGAGACTCTTTGGCTGTCAGTGCGGAATCCGGTGCTCGGTGCATATCCTTGAGGCTTTCCTGGTGCCTTTCCCTGGACACGTGGGTTGCTCAGGTGTGACCGAGAAGCAGGTGGCTGGGAAGGGAGGGGACACTCCAGGTGCAGCAGCAGAGTGAGGCAGTCACCCATTCAAAGCTTGGGCTGCTCTGTCCAGGAGAAGGTCGAAGCAGAAGCCACCCTGTGCACAGTTCTGAGTCAAGTGCAGAGTGAAGGAGCAGAAGACTCCACCACTGGCAGGGAAAGAAGCCAAGCCAGATAATACAGACAACAAAAAGTCACAGAAGGGTGTCACGCTGTCAGAAATTTCAGCTGTGACATTATCTCAAGCTCCCATGGACAGACAGACAGACACATGTGGGCAGGACAGACGGAGCTCTTGGTTTTGGCTTCAGAGAGAGCAAAAGGAAGATTTGCTGTTCAGTTTGCTATGTACAACAATACTGCACTGTACACTTCATTAATGAGATGCTGCCTGCTACAGTCCAGCATTAATTAAATAAAATTCCTCTTAGTCACAAAGAGCAACAGATGAGTATCTCTAGGAAGAAGAGCCAAAACCCACTGCTATACATGATCCTACATGGTGCCAGTCCTTCTGGGATAAACACAAGTGGCCATCCCACAGTGTCTAGTACCTCCCTGGCTTGCCTGAAGCAGAGAACTTTCCCTTTTTTCTTCCAATCCACTTGATCCCAATCCTGTTGGGACTCTTCTAACACAAAGCCATGCTATGACTTTCCTCCTGCTGCCACAACATTCCCATCCGAGTTACGCAGTCTCTTTCAGCAGTCCCAGTTTCCGGAGTGCCTCTCTCCTGGCTTCTTCAGTTGAGCCACGGCCGGAAAACTTCACCGTTATCCCTTGGGATCGAAATCCTGAAGGTCTAGGCAGTGAACCTGACCTCCTCCTCATGTCCAGGCTTACAACAGGTTGTTTATAATCATTACAACTTTTTTCTGTGTTCTGCTGTGCGCTGCTGACTTTGTTAGTGGCAAGAGCCACCTCTGGTTTGATTGTTACAGTTTTGCCCATAGGAAGGAAAGGGCTGGGCTCACTTTTTAAAATCTCATGGATGTTTTGATATCCATTGGTAACAGCCTCTGCCTGCTTGGGCTGCACATCAAGCTGCTGCGTGCTTGGGGCATGGTCCACTTGGTCCTGAGCTGGCTTTCCCTTAACTAGGCCGAGTTTCGTTAGGGCTTCATAGCGTGTTTGCTCAGAGGAGAGATCCCGTAAGGAAGAACTCCTGTTACGTGACAAGAAATCGTTTTTGTGCAGCTTCTCCTCCAGTTCAGCTGCCAGAAGAGCTCCCCCACCGATGTTGGCCAGCACCTGAGCCCGCCGCTCCTGGACGTTAACCGCTGCTTTGGAAATCGTCTCGCTGAATTCCTTGCCACTGACATTTGTTATGTTGATGTTGCTTGGGAACCGGTGCAGTTTGGGGGTGGGGGCAGGAGGGTGCTTGGGTGCTGTGGAATAATCACCGTTGGCTACCGGGGCTTTCTTCCTGCTGGAATTCCATTCCTTGAGGGCACTGGGGAAGTGAGCCCGGCTCTCTGCCTGCTGCTCAGAGATCTTCTGGGCCACGATGAGAGGAGTGGGGACGGAACGGAGCAACTTTGGATGCTGCACTGGAGGAGGGGGTGGAGGAGGAAGAGGAAGTGTCTCAGACACTGCTGCTGGTGGTGCAGGGGGGTGTGGGGGAAGGTCAGCAGGTACAGCTGGCTGAGGGCTCTCAGCTCTCCGAGTGGCATCCAACACTGAAAGGCAAAGCAGCAAAGATGGCATTCACTCTTCCCACAGAACAGAATGCACAACCTACTTTTAGCAGCATTTCTCCCCTCTCCCTTCCTTTCTAACTCAACCTCAGCCCACATAGCCAGAAGAAACTATAACTGAACTCCCAGCAATGGCATCTCATAGGCAATGCTATAGCTCAAATCACCACATTTACAATGTGTCACTATCACTGCTCTCTCTCTGTCTTTCACTAACAGACTGTGTGTTGCTTCACTGTGCTTCAACAGCTGCTCTTTCATAAGAGTTTTGCAGTTCTTATTTTTTATTAAAACAGCCAGGAGAGGACACATTACATCCCACTGTGTGTACTAGCTGATAGATTCATTCTTCAAACACAGAGAGAACACACTCTACAGGGTGACAAAAACAAAATGCCATATGCTATCTTGTCACAAACTCACTGATAGGATTGTGTGCCTTTCAGTCCCACACAGAGTAACACTGAAAACAATCTGCTGTCTTAAAACTCTTGATGAAAGTCTTAAGACGTCTTAGAGAAAAGCAGAGCATGAGCAGGTTGGTGAACACTGTCTGCCTTGTTGCAATGACTGTGCACAACAGTGACAACTCAGTCTCCAGGCAGAGGCCTGAGACAGAAAACCAACAGCTTCATCAGATGCATTTTCCATGAGGGAAAATGAAAAATTAGACAAAAAGTTGCAGTAGCAGAAAGAATTTTAAGAAACTGCAAGGCAAATTAATATCACAGTCCTTAGAGCACCTGATGTGTAACAAATATATCTTGAGATAGTAAGGAAGGTACAGAATTTCTTTAGCTGTTTCTAAGGAGAACTGGAATAGGGCAGGGCTAGATCAAAGGGAAAACCCACACTTGCAAGAAACACAACTACCTGGTTCTGTGTCTCTGCTGGAAGAGCCTTCATGGTCACTGCTCTCAGGTGTGGACTGTACTAAGTCAATGATATCTTCAGTCTCTGAATGACTGGACACATTTTCTTCTGTTGACCTTGGAGACTGACAGTGGATGCCACTGTCACGTAGGGCCATCTCCTCCAAGTCATCTTCTAAGGCATCTATGGTTTCCTCAAAGAACATGAGAACATCCTGTTCTTCATGAGTTAAGTATTTCAAACTCTCATCATCCTATGGGGAAAAAAAGAAAAAAAACAAAGATTAAAATCTTCCCGAAGAGACATTTAGACATTACAATGCTAGAGGACAAAAAAAAAAATTAAAAACCAAAAGAGCAGCAACTGGTATTACATCCTTTAGTTTAGCAAAGAAGTCTTCATTTGAGTTGTACAGAACAAATTGCTAAAAGATTGTAAAAGCCATAAAAGCTACTAACAAAAAAAAAAAGGCCAAAAAAGAAAAAGCCCTACACCCACCTGTGCCTTTGCAAGGGTTAGGATGGCTGCTTCTGATTCCAAACTGGGGTAATCTGTGTTCTGTGTCAGATTTGGGGAAAAGGCTTGGGAAACAACATGGGAGGGAAAGGGTGCACTCAGGACAGTCCCAGAAACGGGTTGATTTCCTTTTTGCTCAAGCCCAAAGGGTGACTTGGCTTCTAGAGGCAAAGCTGGAGCTGAGAAGTGTCTCTGCCACTAGAAGCTATAAATTATCCAGAGGTACATGACAGATTACAAAGAGGTAATAGCAAGAAGGGAGAGGGTTTCTAAAGATTTTACCTTTGAGTTACAGAAAGGAAAACCCAAGAATAAATATGAAGATGTGTTCCCTAGCAGTATAGTGCCTTTGGCTATTTTCTTCAGCAGGAAACAATCCTGTAGACCACAGAAGTGATAAATAATCACTTGGATTATCCAGTCTTCATTTTCTCTGAGTCACTGCTCTTAATTAACTCGATTAACACATTATCACTATGCAAAGCTGGGCAGCAATGCCCTAACTCCTTCCCCTCCACCCTGGGAAACACTCACTTTTCCAGAAGCTTGGAGATGACAAAGAATGATTAAGAAAGGCACTGCGTTAAGACAATGGACACAGGAAAGACATTTCCCAAGAGACTCGTGTACATTCTGGAATATAAGTATATATTGTTGAAAAGCAAGTGAAGTTTTCCTTTTTCTGGACTGAATTTCTCCCCTGCCAAGCATATACTGGAAACTTTGCTGTCAGGAACTCAACAAGAAGCACCAAGGACACCTCACTGCACGTGCAGACAGGGTAAAAAGGCTACTTCTCAGTGGAGGGCTGGGAGAATTTAGGTAGATATATAAAGGTATGCAGTACAAATATCCAAGAGGTAGCCACGTTCTTGCTAGGGCAGCACAACTTGCTTCAAACTCACCATGCCTGTTCAGATCATCTTACATTAGATTAGACTAAAAAAAACTGTGTGCAGCTCTACCTGTTAACTCCTTGCACAAACAAAGCTTTTATCCCCCTTCTCAACATTAAAAATAAGAACAACGTAGCTCTGTAGGAAAGTAATGCCTACAGATTAAGAAATATAATGTGCTGCATTGTACCCAGTGGCAGTTGATCTCCAAGCACTCAGAATGTTACAGATGAGAAAATAAATGCTTTGAGGCTCTCAGCTGCCTTCGCCCGTGTGGCCAATAGAACATTTGGTGGGTGGGAAAGATGTACAGAGGTGTGGTTGTTTCTAAGTCTTACTATCCACAGTGTACTGTCAGAATAAGTAACTTATTCCAGCTTGTAGCAAAACTGCTACAAAAGCTAAAATTTGGATGCCATTTGCCACTGCCGGTTTAAAAGATGAACTTCAAAGGCTGACGTATTCCACAGCTCGCACCCACCACATGTCAGTTTTCAAAGGCCAAGGAAAGTTTTACAGCTGCACTTGAAAAGCAAGAGACAGACAAGCCTTCCTTTTTTGTTCTTAGGCTGGGGTTTTTTTGTGTTGTTTTTTTTTTTTTTTTCCTTTAATGGATGTTGCAATCTCCTTCCTTCCCCACCCAAATACTCACAGGGCTGCTATGTCTAGTAGGCGAGAGAATGACAGGAAAGGAGCCCTTGTTAGGTAGCCCTGAGCTGGAGCTGAGCAGGACTCCAAGAACCTTTTGTTGAGGGTGAGCTCATTGCAAGAGCCAGACTTACACAGGCAAGGGAAAAGAAGAGGGGTTTATGTTTAAGAAGTTCATAGTGGCAACAAATCCAGAGTGTGGTACAGGGATTACTGCACCACACTGTGCACCTAAAAGAACTGCTCCCACATGAGCTTAACTTGTTTGATTAAGGGCTGAGCAAAGAATAAAGCAAGGAAGCAAAGACTTCCAGAAGCACTTGCTTCCATCCTTTTCTGTGCTGTAAGACTGAGCACTTTTCCATGCCAGGTCAGATTTGCAGGAGAGCTTTGCCGGATTTAACCATCCCTCATGGATCTTGCTGAAATGAGCAGTGTCCCTTTAGGTGAAGGATCTAAACTGAGTAACCATCCCTTTGTAAACACATTTGTAATAAATAGCATACCAAGATGTGAAAGGCCAACCTCATCTCTGTTAGCACTTCGATCTGTTTCCTCATGCAGTCTTCCTTCAAGATGATCAATGCCACATTTCATCAGAAAAAAAAAAACCAAACAACCAAAACCAACAGCTCTGGAGAACAGGCAGTGTTAGGTCAGGGCACTGTACTTAGATGCAAGGCATCCAGTCTGGATAGAAACTCCCTCAGGCAAGGCATGTTTCAGTTTGCCAGCCAAGGAAACAATCCCATTTTAGACACACAATCACAGTGGAAAAAAAACCTACTCAGGCTGGTCAAACCAAAGGAGCTCAGAGATGTAAAGCAAGCAGTGACTTGCTTTATTCTCACCTGTTTTACTTGTAGTATAGTAAAGCCTTCAGAAAGACGGGAGGAATTTTTGTAACTTAACAGGTGCCAGTTTTGACTAAGGTTACCAAGTCTATTTGCAATTAGTTCATTTTCCATGTATTCCAAGTACTGGAACCGTTCATATTCTTTCCAGACTGGTTTTCCAGGCCTCCTTTTTTCTTGATGAATCTATGTTTTTTAATAGTCAAAGAAAAGTCTTTTCAGCTACTTGAGTTATTCACCTCACAGTTTCCATCTACTCCCTACTCTTGATACACAAAACACACCTCCCTAAACTAAATCTCACATACACCTAACACTACAAACTTTAAAACTACTGTCAAAAGACAGCCTGAATTTGAAACTTGATAATTGTACCTCGTCTTAAAATTACATTAAATTAGGAGGATTAAAAAGACTGCTTGGACAGAAGAAATTTGGGATGCAAAGAGCTGAAGTAGCCAAGTATGCTCAGCTGGCATTAATATTTTAGATCTCTGTGCAGCCAAACATTTCCTGCTTACGCCAAACAGGAAAGAGTCTGTTATAACAGTGTTTGGTATAAGAGGAAAAAAAAAGAAATAATAGAGAGAAAAGAAGAATAGAATCAGTTTCATAGAAAAGATTCCTACCTGTCCAAAACAACGACTTAATATCCAGAGGCCCACAGTTTTGCATATGCATTCAAAGAAATTCAGAACATCACATCCAGATCTAAAATCTTAAGACCAGCACAGCTTTGACAGAAACAGAACACCACAGGAAATCCCAAGACATCTGCAGTGCTTAAAAAATCTTCTAAAAACTGCTAAGGAACCAAACCTCAATTAGCAACATACCAGGAGAATGCCAGATTCAACTGATTTATCAATCACTTGACAGTGCCGAAGAATTAACAGGCACAATTCCATGGGAGAGAAGTGACTGGATGCTTCTCTAAAGAACCATGAAGGGAGCAAACTATTCTGATGTGTAGTATAAAGGCCAGTGTAGCACCACTCGGGCCACAGTCTGTTAATGACAAGGCAGTTCTACTTGTTAGAGGGGGTGAAAAGGAAAGCCCTGTGTGCAGGAACTGTATCAGAACATGTATAAAAGCTTTAGCACAGAAGAAAAAGTCAAGTACCTCTGACTAGATTTACAGAAAAGGGAAATGGAATGGATTGTACTGCTGTGTTACTGAAGCTGGAAGCAAGTGAATTACAGCTAAGCACTTGAACTACTACACAGGATCAGACCAAAAAGCTCATTTAGCTCAGTAGCCTTCAGCAACTATGAGCACACAGGACTAGAGAGAGAGGTTGGGGGTGTGTTGCTGTACATTGGATGGATATATTTTTTTCTCCCCTAAATCCTTCCAGTTTCCAGCAATACATGGCTTAAGGACTTCCCAGATGCATCAGCATCTGTGTATTTAATAGCCCTTAATGAGCTTTTCTAGCATGAATTCTTCTTATTGTTTGAGCCATGGAAATGACTGGCATTCACAGCATTCTGTGGCAGGGAGTTCCAGAACGTAATTGTGTGCTGTGTCAAAAAGTGCTTCCTCTACAACCCACTATCTGATGGTTTTGATAATACCATTTCATTTGGTGAAGAAGACTATAATATTGAGTGTTGTTTTCTTCAGTTTATGAGCATAATTGTACCCATGTGCTTCATAAGAGGTAGCAAAGCATATAATCAATAGGTCCTAAGTGAGGAATCAAATTATCTACAAGTACTTAAAAGACAAACTAGATGAGCTAAAGTCGTAAACTGACTAAATTACTCCTAACCTACTTTTAAAGAAAGCAAGCTGAATATCTACTTAAACTCTGAAGACATCTCTTTGATAAACAAAATTAGGTTGATCAGCTTATAGAAATTAAAGGGAAAAAGAAATTGTTTTAAAACAGCATTGAGAAAATTGGGGAGACATTTCAGGCAAAAGCCACTCTATAATTTTCGTTAAAAAATCAAATAATTTCACACCAAACTCATTTCTCATGAGAGGGTTATTGACTTGGCCAATAGGTGCAAGCCCAAGACGTCACATACCTTGATTTGAAGCCTTTATGACATGACCCCCAAAAATGCACTCACAGATGAACAAAAAAAATTATGCTGAGATGAAGTTACTGCAGGGTACCTGTGCAATCTGTGATTCTGTCAGTTTAAGTGCCACAAAGAGGGAAAAAAATCTGCTGTTCACGGATGCAGATCTCATTCTGGGATATATTAACCAGGGTGATGACATGACAGCACATCCTCATTCGGAACACAGAGTTCAGATTCAGTTGCTGAACTTTGGAAAGGATGCAGCCAAGCTGGACAGGGTCCAGAACAAAGCACGGAGTGCTGCGAGTTTAGCTGCACAGGAAGGCTCAAATAATGGAGCACGTTATATTTAAAACAGGGGAGAATGAATGGGTGGTGGGCAGATGCAGCCCTGTGTGTATTTTAATATACATAAAGTTGACCACCCATATAATCACAACAAATCTTCTCTACATGCACTGACAGTGAGACAAGTAGAAGTTGGATTCCACATTACAGAAACTCTAATGCAGGTATTCCATGAAAAGTAGTGGAGTATACAAGGAAAACACCCTGGAAGTTCAGGAATGCATATCAGCATGGTTTAAAAATCAGATTTGTCCACCTGCTGGAATAATCTATCTACCAGATCCTGCTTTGGAGCAGAATGATGCAGTTTGTGCACAGAGCCCAAACTGCCTTCAGGATCTATATTCTCACTAGCACATTTTACAGCAAGATCATTCCTTGCTAGGAGTCAGGCTCTTATTTTTCCAAGGCATACTGCTTCTAGATCATACTAACATCAGTTTAAAGTGGATGAAGCATAGCATAGCTCTCTCCACACCCTCTAAGGAATGGCTTCCACCTGCCCCAAGGCAGCTGTATCCATTCAAAGCAAACAGTCCAAAATTCTTCTCATGTTTTGTGTATTGTTATTTGGCAAAGTCCTTGGACACAGTGAAACGTCTTGTAGCACAGTAAAGCCTGTGGAGTATCAGTGTCGAAGGGGAAAAACATTAGTTTTATGAAAGGAGTCTTTCTCAGGACTTTCCCTTGAATGTGCCTGAAGTGCAGCTCAGCATCACAAGACTCATTCAAATTGTGAGGGGAAAAAAGTGGCAGTGGGTTAACAGACACATGACCTGCCCTTTCTCAGAACCCCTAAATCCACACTGGATTCCCAGTGGATTCTCTTCAGAGAGGTTGGGGTAAAGAGATGCAAACATGGTGCACTTAGAATGCCAGGTCTGTTGCATCTGAGTTATCTGTACTGATCCAAAAAAGGATAATGATCATATTAATGAATTTTTAGGCTACAAGAGATATCACAACTACAAAACAACCAGGTCACCCCTAAGTTAAGTGGCTGAGTGTGTGAAACAAAACACTGAGGCAGCTCAGACTACTCACAGCATACTTGCTCTTCGTGTTTATGTAACCAACGATCAGAATGCCACCTGCACTATACAAGGGATCCAGAAGTGACAAATCATCTTCAGCGACTGGCTATGAAGCTTTGTTAGAGCCAGAGAGGAAGCTTGTATGCAGAAATAACAATCAGAACAAGCAAAATCTCTTTTTTAGAGTCATGGCCTCTCCCAATTTAAGCCATTTGATTACTGATCAAATGAAATAGTCACTTGAACAAATTCTGGAGGTCACCACTGCCCCAAAAAGAGTGGTGGTGAACTGTGGCATTAACCAAGGATCTGTCTGATCCAAAGGCAAAAAATAAAATAAAAACCACAGTGTGATCCACCAAGAATAACAAGAACTCACTATCCCTCAAAGCTACCACTCAGTAAGACATGTTCAGATACAGAAGGTAAAGTACTGAAGTTGTAGCAACAGATCCAAGGCACTCACACAGCCTATTATTAGTGCAGTTCCAATTAGCACAGCCCACTTCAGGTACAACCAGCACCTCTGCCATGATTTTCACAGGTAGCACAATTGTCCTAGCACATTATTCACACTTAGAAACTAAAGCAGTTACTCATTACTGAGAATAGATACCCAGCCCAATTACCAGAGAGAAGCACCGAAAGAAGGATTGGCTTTAAGAAGCTGGTCTGTGCCTGTTCAGTCAGTGGAACAAGACAAATTGCTTCAAAAAGAACCCAAGACCTAGTTTTGTCTCTGAATTAAGTGTCTTTAAATTGCTGCAGCTGAATTTCATGGCAAGTTAATTCTTATACCACATGTCAGGCCGTGTCATTCCAGACTGGGTTTTGGAAGCTAGAATTGCCAACAGAGTGTTTTTGTTTGCCCTCATCCTTGGGTAAGAGCAACTGGTTCCATGCATCCAGAAAATACACTTCTCTCAAAGAGATGAATGGATACCCTCTTTTTAACAAAGAAACCAAAATATATGTGCAAATTCATATCCTCATATGTAACAGCTTTTATAGTTACAAAGTCCATGTGAAATGAAGACATCAAGGCATACATTCCTCCCATCTCAACTCAACCTGCTGTGATAGATTTGGCAGCATAAATTCAGACCTGAACATCTATCATTTCTATGGAAATCCTCCTAAAATAAAGACAGCATCTTGCTTTCCATTTAAAAAAATAAATTTGGCTCAGAGGCCTGCAGTTGTCAAAAATTAACTGAAAGCATCACTATGTAGGTAAGAGAAGCTGAGGAAACTGGCAAAATTAAACTGAAGTGACAACAGCTGACTGGGAAGGATCCCACATCCAGAATTTTAAGACCTTTTTAGCACGTGGCAATTAATGTCCATCTCCTAGTCATTCCTAAACTGACAACCAGTTCCCAGCAAGCAATGCCAGCACAGACACACAGGATGCAGGACCAGCCAGGAGACAGCCAAACCAGCTGTGAGCAGTCAGCAAAGGCTAAAGCCAGTCCAAGTGTTTGTCCCCATTATCACATCCCTGGGTTTGTTTGAATTCCACAGATGCAATACAAAGGTTATATTTAGTGACTAATGCATTTTGACACTGAGGAGCTTAAGAGCCTGGTTTTTTACAATCAAGGAGGAAGAAACCTGCAGCAGTACGGGCCTTTCATAAGAAGCACTGTCACACTTCTTTCCTTTGCAATGCCATTACAAAAACCCAAAAAATCAAAGTCAACCCTGACCTTTCTTGCCATGTCTCTAGGTGAACAGACCCAAGAAAGTGATAAATGAAGAGGCAGTTAAGTCTTTAGCTGCTTCTGTTTCTGGGTCCAGTGAAGGTCCAGTGTGCCTGAAAATACATCCCCTCCTTTCTCAGAATTGGCATAATAGAAATTCTTTGTCTACACAAAGTTGTCTATCGCTTTCTTCTCATTACGCCATCAAAGCTTCTGCATCTTCTGAACTTTTATTATAAAACTACTGAAGTAAGAAGATAGTATCTCTAGGAGTATGTTCCAGCAATTAGGCAGAATTTCCTCCATGTTCAGTTTAACACAGACCCCTTCTCAAATTTGGAAACTGAAATGATGCCCGTATTGAGAAGAGTTTACATTGTCCAACCTGTTACTCCACACATGCAAGTTGTCAGCCTTACTGGACATGCCACCTTCTACACTGCTGGAAGAAAAATCACAGAAAGGGATCTGTGGCATCACAATTAAATTTGTTGGTACACACTTCACTGTCTTCATGCACAAACTCAAACAAGACAAACAAAAGGCTCTGTGAACTGCTAATTCACAGGTCTGATGGGAATTGCCTGAGCCTGCAGCCAACTTTTACTCCATCTATAAATTACTGCATTACAGAGTAGGAAGGGATTCCAATTCTAGCTGATGCATCATCATATGGGTTATCACATGGCAGGATCTATTTGGACTAAGGGAATCTACGTCATTTTCTGACACAGCAGACCCAGGATGAGACTGTACTAACAGACTGATTTATACACAGCTTTGTTATTCAATACTGATTTTTTCAAATGTCTAGTCCTGTGCCTGCTACTGCAGCTAAGAATAAAACCCAAGGAAACATGATTGACCACTACTACGTTAACCTGGGAAACTAGTGGTAGAGTAATGAGCAAAATTGCCTTGCAATTCTGTGTAAAATAAAGTTGTAATTCTCCAGCAAAGTACTACTTCCACCATAATTCTCTAAAATTCAACCAGCTTTCATAAAATAAAAAACTTAACTAACTTCCTGAGTCCAAATGGTGTACTTAACCTCCCCCACCCTGATCCTTCACAGCTTTCTTCTAGAACAGATCAGTAACAATTAAGGAACTAAATTTCATCATACCTGTTTTGTGTTTTAACTAGCAACACAAGCTGAAGGATACAGCGTCATATTAACAGTAAGTATTTTCAGTAGAAACAACAGGAAAAAAAAGGAACAGCTTTAGAATTGCCTCCAGGTGCCAGAAAGCTCACAAAGTAGCACAAAACCATGAGTGTATCTGAGTTATACAGATAAATACAGGTTTTGCCACTTACTCTTTCACAGAAAACTACCACATTAAAAGGAAACTATCAGGGAGGGCAGAGGGAAAGAGACAGAAAGCCTAATTCTGTGTTTAAGGCAAGACAGAGATTTAGATTTCCACTTAGGGCAAGCCTGTTTACCAGAGTGCTCTTTCCTCAATTAAAAATGGATGCTTTCCAAATGGTTGTGATGATAAAAAAAATATGGAAGGAACCATACCTGCTTTCTAGGCTTAGCCTGTCACAATACAAAGTGTACTGCCGAGTTCACTGCCTGATTCACCCTGCTAATTGGGAAAAATGCAGAAGTGCATCCTACTCCCTCAGTTACTCACTCACGATTTAAGTGGCCACACACTCATACTCACTAATACAAGGATGGCTTTGTTTATGGTGACATATTTGTTACTCATCTAATTAAGGTGAAATAAGCTGAGACCTTTATTCAGGAGTGTCAACAAAGAGATTAAGCAAAAAGCAGCGTACAGAACAACCACTATCCTTAAGTTTCTTTATGAGCTATTTAAGAAAGCAAGGGCAGAGCAGCCCTTACTGTCATTCCTGGTTCTCTGGGAGGAAAGGCTGGGGAAAAGCACTCTCCAAGTTCTCAGAGACAATCAGACCAGAATAACAAGCTGTTATACCAGAGCTGAGAAGTTATTTCTGGCCTTTGAGTTTAACAACCGGGACAACACCAGCAACCACTTAGGATTAGAAATGGCAAAAATCAATCTTAATAAAACAAAAATAGCATGATGTGGACAGAGCTATTAATGTAATCTGTATCACTAAGCACAAGGCTCATTAAACACTTACCAAGGCAAGATTTCTGCACCTAGCTTGGCTGCCATGATTCTCCACACTGCCAGCCCTCTCCATGCTTCCATGCGTGTGCTCTGGAGAGATTTCGGATGCCATTTCAGGAGAATACACCAGGAGATTCCTAGGCATCACACCTTCTTGACTTATTGATCCCGATGCAGCACGAAATGCCATCAGTGTGTTACGTGGGGCTGCTCGCTTTATTCATGTCTGGAAACAGAGAACAACGTGGTAGGGTTAAATCTGCTTGTTAAAACACTTGAAAAGGAATGGAAAATAAATGGCAAAAAAAATCCCACAAAAGTTAATAAAGGGCATATTTTTATGCCCTGAAACACATCTATCACTTTATGGACATCTACTATAAAAATGGTTTTATTCAAAAAGATGACTAAAAAATCCAACATAGAAAGGTTCTGTACCCCATCTCTCGTGCTTCCATACCAGATGTCTATGGACAGTTAGAAGCAAGGACCCAGCACATATCCTTGTCCTACAGATTCAGTTTGTGTTTACCATTATGACACATCATTAACAGTAATAAAATCCCACTGGCTGAGACACCAACTGGCCCAGCTCAAGTACCTTTATTTGGTCTTAAACAAGACTTCTATTTATGGGTTGACATAAGGGAAACAGAACCCCGTTCATTTCCTAACACTGCTGCAGTTAATTCATGTTACTGAAGCAGCTCTATGCCACCTGCTTCTGGTGAAAGATCCATGAGCAGAACTTGGTGCCATTTTTGCACCAGTGCATTACAAATTGCATTTTTAAACTTCAAGAGCTTTTATTTCACTCAGCCATGAAGAAACAGTACTTGTACATTTGGAAGACACTTACTGAAACAGACATATGCACCAGCACTCACTGGAGCAAAAGCCCCCAGTTTTTTAAGCTTTCCCAGTGCCCAGTTCTGTAAAACCTCTGAATTGTCGTCATCTCCCAAAACACTCTGGCAGAAGTTTTTCTTTTATTCTCAAGGACACAAACACAAAAGTCATCTTAGGGCACTAACAGCATGAGCAGGGGGTAGGCAAAAAGCAGAACCCAGCTCATTTCTCGCTCCAATACATTAAATCACCCTTTGCAACAAGCAATTGCCTTGCTTGCTAACAGTCCATCTTGTCACCCACCCTGCCTGTGACCCGTGAACAGCAGCGACACATTCCTCAAAACAGCTGGTTCTGAGGTACCACGTTATATGCAACCAGCTGGGAACTGGACACCATTCCCCTGACACTGCACAAATTAAATGAGATGGTCCTGCTTCCCAAGTGCTTCTCCCTTTATTATGGCTCAAGAGGCGACACGAGAAGCAAAGCCAAGCCTGCATTTCCAATTCAATCGGATTACTTCTCCTTGCTCCCCACGGCTGTGGGCTGAGGGCTGAGAAACCAGAGCCTTCTGGTAAGCTGATTAGTGTTTCATAGCAGTGAGATAACATCTGCCAATACTGAGCAACAATTCCATCCCGCTGATCCCTCCTCCCAGGAGAGGGCTATGACATTACCAGAGGTGCGTCGCCTGTGCCGCAGCACCAACGTGTCCTGTGGGAAAGCTCCCACACAATGTAGCTAGGCTGCAGTCCAGCAAGTCTTGGAAGCACATCCACAATCCAGAGCACTAGGCTGCCACAACAAAAACATCTCATAGCCCTTCTTATGAACGTTAGGTCTAGTGATCAAATTTAGCCTTGCTTTTACACAAAAAGAACATTCTTCCCTTTTTCTGTGAAGAACTTTAGCTGTCAATGATACAATGCACCCTCAGGATAATGAGCTTTAAGTGATGCCCAGAGGTAGAAACATGCTTCTGGTCCTGGTTTTGAGACAGGCAGACACGGGTGCACTGAAGCAGCTGCTGTACCTCTGGCTGCTGCAGAAAGCTAAACAGGAAAAGAGCAGCCCAAGCATGGAACATATCCTGCAACAGCAGCTCCATCTACAACAAACCCTGTGGTGCTGAAAAGCCACACACAAACACACCCACACAAGAAAATATAGGCAGTTTTTGGAAGGCAACATTATCAGTGAAAATCTTGACTCCTCTGAAATCCTACACATGAACAAACACACATATATGCATATATAATTTTTACAAGGCAAGACTATCGGAGAAAATCCTGACACCTCTGAAATTCACAGAAAACTCCCACTGACTTCAGATTTCATCCTATGACTCTCAAGGTGATGTTTAGATGGAAAAGAGAGACCAGCAAGAGGTGAGTACTTCTACTGACATCCAACACAAGGCAAATATTATTTCTCTTCACCACTTCTAAGTTGCAGCATCAAATTTTTATCCAGGTGTCCCCAACATAAACTGAATATACCATGTTTGGTCAGTCCCTCAGTGATGCTATAGACAACAATGAGATTTCTAGAATTACACTCAAAACTATGACCATTTTATGGACTATATTATGAGAGGTCACAGCTGCAGATTACAACAGATAACATAAATAAGACCCAGATTTAGAGACTAACCAGGAGAAGATACTAATCCAAGTTACCAAGAAACCAATCAAGAGGCCAAAATTTTGAGGGAGAAGTATTTAAGAGCATTGTTCTGCTTTCTCCAACAGCAATACCTTAGTTTAACCTACTTAGATCATGGTGGGCTATCTGCTTTCAGGAGAGCAGGAACACCCAGATTCAGCAGCAATAAACATCAAAGCCACGAATTATAAATAACAACAAATAACTCTGCTCCCAGCAAGCTCCCATTACTCATTCTGGAGCTCCAGTTCAGATGTTTCACAAAGCTCCTGAACAATGACTAAAGGCAGTGAGCGCTACTGGTTCAGAGAGCCGCCCACACAAGAGCCAGTATCAAACATTACAGCACTGGTCCTGCTTTTGTGTTGGCAGCTGTGGCTTCTTTGGGAGTTTTACTCATTTCAGAAAAGCTTGGGAGCTGTGCAATAGCCCGTGAGCCTGCAGAAAAGGTGTGGGGGAAGATTTTTTCCCCCTTCTATCTTTTACATCTTTAACACATCAAAGGTACACATCGATAAAATCATAATCCATTTGTATACATTATTTCTGCTCCCCTTTGCTGTGTTTTTTACGCTTTGAGAAACCCCCACACCTTTGTACAGTGTCTAGAGCAGATACAGCTGACGTGAGGCTGCCCGGCACTGCTGCAATACATACAGCATGTTTTACAGACAAACTCCCCTCCTAATCACGGTTAACAATGAAGTCCCTTCACCCTCTTTATGTCATCTCTATTAAGTGAAAGACTTTATAGATTTAAGATAGAAATAATCAAGAATCTAATGAATTTCCAGACCCCACTGTCTTTTTCAGTAGGATTGCCAAGGTAACAAGCAGGGTTCAAAAATAAGGTAACCTTGCTCAGAGAGAGCAGGAGCAGAAGGACGACAGGCGGCTGTTCCTCCTGACCTTCAGAGATGCATTAAATATGAAAGTTGCTTGCAATGGGATTTGTTGTTCAGTCATTGTAGCTGGGTATTTTTTAGCTTGGCTTAAGAGATGCGTGCCTGTACCATCAGGGATTAATAATAAAAAAATATCAGACCATGAGACAGGAGCGCAGAAGCATGACAGGAACAGCACTATTTGAAGAGAGGATCCCAGAAATTAAACCAGAAATGCATCTTAAAGCAGATGTGATTCTATCATCTGAAGTGATCACTTCTTGGTTACACTAGAGATAGCCTTCATGAGATATTTAAAACAATACAAGTCACATATCATGCATGTTTTTCAGAGGGTAAAAAGAGGAAATTGAAAGATTCTGAAGTTAGCACTGAATTTTACCTCCAAAGATTTAATTTTGCTTTGACAGAGGCAAATAATTCAGAGAGAATGTATTAAGTTGCCATCAAAGATAAGGTGCGGTCTGTCCTTTCAAAAAGGGTATTTTTATAGTTTTGCTGACTAAGGTTACTTCTTCACTGAAGCTCAATGTTAGCATTTACAAGGGACTGTTTCTATAGTAGCAGGAGATTGAAAGAATTTTTTATTAACAATCCTGTTTGAAGACTAGCTTAATAGGCAAAAAGATCAATCCCACAAAAGTGCAAGACATTTAAATGCTAAAAATCAACTGCTACGTAAGCCAGGAGCAAAAAGCCAGCAGACAGCACCAGGCCATTAACTGCACAATACACTTAAGGTGAGTTGACAATTTTTAGAAAATTATCATACATTTTTAAAAGGGCACAAGATCAGTCTGTCCCTTTCACTATACGTATAATTTCTAGAACACTCTTTGCACGAAACATTTCTCAAGATAGATTTCTAAGCCTCGAGTGTACTCTGAGCATCACACACACTTTGCCTTTGTTCTTAACCAGCTCTTTCTCAGTGATTCAACTGAAACAGAAGTGGCCAGTGAACTTCAAGGTTGGTTTAATCTGTCAGATGTGTAAAGACACAGCAACGCACACACTCAGCTCTGCACACACTGTCAGCCACCTTGCACTCCATGGTGGTGGTTGAGTTTGCAGAGTTAAGCATATGGACAAAACATCTGGAAATACTCTGTGGTCATTAGAAGTGTTACCATGGGATGGGTTTTATAAAAATGATGGTACAGGGGCAGACTAGAGACCTTTATCAGCCACTGACAGTTGTCAGCAGAGCAGTAAAACAAGGCAAAGGAGAGTAGGAATTCATTCAGATTCCTGCGTGCTGTGGTCAGGAGACCACAGGGCTTCCCAAAACAGGCCAGGTATTTGTGTCTAATAACCTCACGAATTTTCCTTGTATTAAGTGCTCCTGCAACATACCTTTGAACCAGCTGTACAAGACCAGAGCTGAACAAAACCAGTTGGCCCACGACATGTCTTCACTGAGCCACTACTGTTCCAAACACCTCAAAACTAACTGATGGTGGACACATTTCCTCCTTCTGAACAGGGCTATCAGCAACTGAATTCTTCTTACCTCCTTCAGTATGTGGAATACTGAGTAAATCCTTGAGCTTTAGGGGTGACCCTGCTCTTGTGATATATAGTAAGATTGAAACTTTGTGGTAGAAGAATAGACTAAGTAACAGTACTGCCTACAGAGGCCAAACCTCACAGGCAAGTTGACTAACTCTAGGAGTACACAGGATAAGCTGATGAGGTTTTGCTGAGCACACAAAAACCCCACAGAATCAGACAGTAAATTTATAAGCTGTTCTTACAGAAAGAAACAAAACAAAACTGACGTAACAACAGACAACAGCTGATGTTTAGGAACCAAGGTAAACCAAAACTGGCCAACGCGGTTAAATTCTGACTTTTCTTCTCCACATTGTAAGTGTAGAAGCTTGTGATAACACTGAGTATGATTCACAGCCTTTACCTGCTCACGAAAAACCCTGGGTGTTCAAAACAGTCATGGCTATTTAACATCCAGTAACCCGGAAACATTCCTGCCCTTGTCTAGAGAGGGGCTGTCACCACGGTATGAAATAGAAACACAAACAGAAAAAGAGCAAAAAAAATTACACAGACACAGAATCCATGACAGTAAAGTCTGCTAAATGAGAGCCAGGCCAACAGCGTTTTTATAGACACTTCCTTGGACATCAATATTAATTTGCCAAACAGGTGACAAGTAGGACTGAACAATGTTTAGCCAAGTGTGAACTCAGGGGGCTCTCATGGCAGCCCATGACAGGTATGCAACTACATCAAAGTAATTACAGAGTGACAACGATCATGCAAGACTCCCAGAATTCAATGTACGCAACCCTGATATTTTGTTTTAAACTTTCTGGTTTCAGTGGCACACTTGTGACAATTCAAACTTTCCTCTGCAGGCTGGGGAGCTACAAAATCCGTTAGTTTTAAACCTAAAAACAAAGATTCTCTCAGTCCTCTAAATCTAGAGGCTGGAGCCTCAAGAAACACACTGAATGTCATTCATACAACTTGCACTAGAATTTGTGAGAGCTGCCAACAGTGAAATAACTAATCCTGTGTACATACGTTTTTGAAAGAACTAGATGGGCAAGGCACCAATTCAGTAAAACTTAAATCTGTCTGACTTCACTAAGACACGCCATCACACGCTTAAATGGTTTGGTGAATTGGATCTCAAATTAAATGTACCAAGAACTTAAAAAGAAAGGAAACAATCACAAACCAACATTTTCATCACCTAAGTAATAATTCAATTACTACATTGAATTCTCCAAATCATACTTTGCTCAGAAATAACGCCTAAGGTCACACCTTTGACCACATTAATCCAAGCCTCAAGATACCAGAAAATGAGGATTCCATACTGTGCTTCATTCTTAATTGGTCTTTCTAGATTTTCAACAACAGCCTTTTCACTGTTTTGAGACCCTATGCTTTAGAGACTTTGTTACCTACAACCAAGCCAGCACAAGAGTATTGCTCATCAGTACCTCATACTTCTATCTGCAGTGTTTGGGAAACAATCCTTTTAAGGCAGTGGAATACCAACACAAGTTTTGATGATGCTAAGCACATTGATCCACCCTCAAGACAGAATTTATTGGGGTAAAAAAAAGGCATCTGTGAAGCACGTGCCCACACATCTTTGCCTTTTCCCTTGGAAATAAACTCTGTTCCCAGTTTACTACACCAGCAATAGCATCAGCTGAATCTTGTGGCCTGAAACGAAGGCCAGTGGCAAAGGCTCCTACACAACATGGTGAATTAAACCACCAAAGATCCCTGAAGTGCTCACATTTCCCACACATTTGCAAGTGACAGAATCCCTTCCTGCCCCAAATAAAAATAAAACTACAGCCAGTGACAAGTAGTTACTTTTCCGTAGATTAAGGTCTTACCTAAGGATAACGATAAGGCTCTCACTGCTACTCTCCAGTTGAGCTCTGATGACCAGTAGCTGCTCAGTGGGAGAACAACGTGTGATACCCAAAGCTACCTAGTCCAGTCCTATATAGGGCTTTAAACACATCCACGGGATAGCTGAGCTCTCCTCAGACTTCAAATGTCCTTATGCAAATTTCAACAAGGAAAGCGCCCCATTCTTTTCAAGTTACTCTTTTTAAATCTCCCCTGTTAACATCAGGGTGGTGCTATCTGTGACAGCCAACACTTTAGAGCCATGAAGTGTACATAAACAATTTCAGGCACAGACGCCTCTGTAATTAGTCAACTTCTGTCTTGTTACAGGTGCAGCATTGCTGGGGTTTAGGGTTTCATTATGTAACTGCTGCTACAGTCATAGCAATGGTGAGCCAAATCCTGTTTTACAGAGTATTTAGGATAGCAAGACAATTTTCAGCCCCAGTACAGCTGTGTTGTAGTCTCACAACTGGATTTTAGGCTGCTCTCCTATGTTTCTTTTTGTGACTGCTGTGCTAGTATGGGGAAGAAAGCAGAAGATGTCTGAAGCACAAAGCAGGGATGTTTACTTTAAAAATTAACTAATTTTGGACATTTCATTCCTATGTAAGTACATAAAGGTCTGCCTGCCCAAGGTAAACAAAGCTGGAAACAGCACTGGCAAAACACAGCAGTAGAGTCTTGGCCCTGGACTTTACTTGGTACAGGGATAATCCATACACACCCAATTGAAAAGAATATATTTAAGCAGTTAGTTATACTGGAAATTAAAATCACTTGCTTTTATTTTTTAATTAAAAAAATAAAAAGGAGGAGGGAGGACTTGGTAACAGTAACAGCCTGTCTGGCTGGCTTTGAAAGCCACATTCATGTGCTCATTTATTTTCATGCTCCAGTATTTCAGAAGGTCAGTCAGCCTGAGACTTGTCAACTGCTCAGAAGTTAAGTTGTTCCAGTTACTATATCCAACCAGCAATCCGTCTGCCAGCATTCTTGGTTAATATTTCTCTCAGAGGCATGCAGAGAAAAAACAGCTATAACTAACAGGAGGAGAGGAGTTTTGCTACTGACAAAACAGAGATGCAATACAGAATCTCCCTGTTCCTTTCTAATGCCAGGCATTACTTGCACTTCTAGTCATAAAACTTCATTCTACTCATTCACTCTCTATAGTAAAATCCCCAAACAAATCCTTGATAAGAAAGGCACTGCTGGGAAAATCTATTCCATTTCTGAGAAATAAGTAATATCTTCATTTCTTGGAGACCCAAGCAAGCAACATTTTTTTATCCTTTTATTGTTTAAACATCAGCTCCCCCCTTATACAACATTAATTCCTGCAAAGGAAGGAAAAAAGCCACAATCGTAATTCTTTAAAGTAGTACCTGTACAAGGAGGGCCATCTACAATGCTGCATTAGTCAAGGATCTGTGTCAAAGTCTTAAAATAATACCTTTTTATTACCGTAAGCCAGAAATTGCAAAAGCTTTTAAAGCTAAGACTTACGCTTTAGGGATAGGAAAGAAGTCTTTCCTTTGGTGCCCTTCATAAAAGGGAGGGGAATGGAAATAGCTGTTACACTTCTGATACTTGTTATAGTTTAAAATCCTTGCAAAATGTTTAGAAAGATTTGGAAGACACTGTCTTATCTCTTTCCCATTTCATCTGCATGCTTGTTACCACAGGAATCATCTCTTGCTACACCCATGCACACGACCAAGCACAACAGAGCTCCGCTTCCAGCAACCTCCACTCGCTGCCACACTAAAACAAAAACTATTCAGGAAACATGCCCTTGAGATCCTGGATTACTGAAAATCTCGAGAGGGTTTTTAAGGCTGTGCTTTCTCTTTACACGCACTAAACCTCGCCCAAACCACCTAAGATTAAGATCTTAAGAAGCACCAGACATCTCATGCTTACCACCTCCAGATGGAAAGGGCACCTAACAGGGGGAAGGGGAAAAAAGTATCCTGAACTAGAATCTGCTACTGTTTACAGCAAGAGCTTTTCCAATGGAAACCTTAAATTGCAGACAGCCGGAAAGCCAAGAGGAGGCACAAGGCAGCTGTTCCCCATCACCCTTAGTCAGGCAGGAAAAGCATACATCAAAGTTTTACGAGTGTAAAACCTTTACTTAAATAGATTTTCTTAAAGTCGCCGATTAGCAGAAGCAAATTTTAGGTTATGACAGGGAAGAACAAGAAATCCACCGGGGGAAAAAAATTCTTAACAGCTCAATAGTGAGAAGCCAAGCCTCACACACGGCAGGGCAGCAGTTTGCTGATAGTTTTTCTCCTCCCCGCCTGTGTACCAAAACTAACCCAAGCCCAAAGCTGTTCCGCGGGGCTGTGCCGGTCCCTGTCCCCGGTCCCGCCCGCCGCCCAGAGCCCGCGCAGCGCACGGAGCACCCGGCGTCCCGGCCGCCGCCGCTCTTGGAACAGGAGGGAAGAATAATTAAAAATCCATTAGTGAGTAATAAGAGCAACCCCAAACCATTCCCGTGGCGGGCTGACAGGGGCGCGCAGCTCCGCGGCCTCTCCCCGCGGCGAGACCGAGCCGGGGGCAGGCGGAGCGGCGCGACCGCGTCCCCTCACGCCGGCGGACCCGAGCCC
>VZTG01008757.1:638353-663014 GCA_013397845.1 Melanocharis versteri | reverse complement strand
GCGGTGGCTCAGCCCGGCCCGGCTCCGCCTCGCCCGGGCGGGACCGCCGCCTTTGTCCCGGCGCTCGGGGCAGGGCGTGAGGGAGGGAGTCTTGTCTGCCGAAGGGCAGCTGCGGTGTGGTCGGGGCTGAGGGGCTGTGCTGCCCCAGGAGCGGACCCCGCTGTGTTGGAGCTGCGAAGTTCGCCAAGTGTCTCGAGAATCTCACTTGTGAGGAAAGAGGGAGATGGGCCTGATAAGCCCCGGGAAGAGNCCCCGGTCCCGCCCGCCGCCCAGAGCCCGCGCAGCGCACGGAGCACCCGGCGTCCCGGCCGCCGCCGCTCTTGGAACAGGAGGGAAGAATAATTAAAAATCCATTAGTGAGTAATAAGAGCAACCCCAAACCATTCCCGTGGCCGGCTGACAGGGGCGCGCAGCTCCGCGGCCTCTCCCCGCGGCGAGACCGAGCCGGGGGCAGGCGGAGCGGCGCGACCGCGTCCCCTCACGCCGGCGGACCCGAGCCCCGGCGGAGACGAGCCCGGGAGCCGGGGGAGAGCGGAAACCCCCTCAGCCGGGGCCCGCGCAGGGCGAGGGGAGCCCCCCGAGGAGGGGCGGCACTCACCGGCTCTGGGGCCCGCGCCTCNTTGACCCCTGTGGTCCCTTCCAGCCTGACTGATTCTGTGATTCTGTGTCCCTCCATTGTGTGGGGGACGTGGGTCTCCACAGCCAAGCCTGTGAGGGCAGAGAGCTGAGTGCCATGATGGGCGCAGTGGGAGAGAGGACAGTGACACCTTGGGCTGCCTCAGAGAATCCTGAGGTAAAACCTGCCCCGATCATGCCCAGGGAAGTTGTGGGCATCCACACNGCGGAAGGAGCCCCGGCGGAGGGCGAGCAGGTGGCCGGAGCAGCGCCGCGGGCTCCGCCGCGCTGCCGCCCCGAACTCATGCGCACTGCGCCGGCCGCCACCNCTGGTCTAGTTGAAGGTGTCCCTGTCTGCCGCAGGGGGTTGGAACTGGATGATCTTCAAGGCCTCCTTCCAGCCCAAACCATTCTATGGTTCTATGATTCTGTGAGGCATAAATTGTGTTGGATCTGGTGTCTGAGGGGCTTGTCCCTCCACTAAACTAGTGGGAAATGGTGAAGGTAAAAGAAGAGAAAAAATGACTGTCACAACTGCCTGAGTCTGCTTCGTCAGTGGGGAAAAGGTTTGCATGCCTTGTTAATCTGTTCCACCCATATATTTAAGAGCTCAATAACAAATATTGCCTATTTGTACTCTTATTTGTTACTAATATATCGTCACAGTCACTGGTATTTTATCAGGTGATCATGTCCTCTCCCTTCTTCATTGTGCAAGGCCACAGCAGCCAGCAAATTAACCATTTGACTTATACCATGCTGTAAAAATTTCAAGCTGCTCTCAGAAATAATTATTTTTCACCCATGCTGTGGTGGCCGAAATATTCCTGAAGCAAGAAGTACGTCAAAGTATGGAAGATGGAACTGTTTCAGAAAGATGTGACCCTACCCAAATAAATGGCGTAACAGAACAGGGAAGGGGGAGCTGTGCAATGTGGGTCCGTGAGGGTTGACAAGGTAAGACCATTCCCAGTCTGTAACTTTTTTTTTCAAGTGTTCTCCAAAGCTACAGGAGCAGTGTCCAGGAGGAAAGCAAATGATTAAGACTCCAAGAAGATACTTACCTTATGTAATTTTTGGTTATGTTAAAGCTGGTGCCTAATCTAAGGTGTTTGGTCATTCTACAGCCAAGAGACAGAGGAAATTTCCACCAGCTTAAGAGAGGCTGGACAAATCACATTGTGAGGAAACGTCTTGAGTGTTTGTAGTGGTGAAGCCTGACCAGGGTCCTGTGTGTCTCTCTTGACTGGGGGTCCAGTTTAGAGTTTGCTGATGTTAGGCTCAATGAATCCCACTTTTCTCTTTTATTCTTTGCTCTGGCAACAACTTGGTGCAGGATCATATGCCTGTCCTGTGTAACAACTGTTACACAACAGCACAGGAGAGGAAAGCTCCTTATTTCATCAAGGAGCAAAGTGGGATTGGTGTCTACTGCATATAGCATGGACACCCCAGCTAAGGAAAGCACCTCTGTTCTGGGAGCAGTTAATTCAAGAATATACTTAAAGGCAAGCATGCACTTTACTGTTTTCCAGTGTGAGAACATCAATACACAGATGGAGAGTGCTTTGAGATTCATCAAGGTGGAATGTTAGATAACTTCAATGTATTATTTTTGCAATGTATTACATGCTAATTCAACCTTCCTGAGCTAAAGTTCTCCTTACTAAGTAGGACGTCATACTGAGGAAGATTTTGCAGTTCCAGGGCTTTATCAACTCCACAGTGTTATTTTCTTTATTTCTTGATTTACTCTCATCACCTTGTAATATCAGGTGTAGTCTCACATTAAAAATGTGCCCTGTCAACGTTTTTCTACCCCAGGTGAGTCCAAAAGAGTTTTTTGTCCTTTTGATCATCATTTGTATGTTTTTTCCCTCTTTCCTCGTTCTTCAACATTACTGATTACTAATCCTGGCACCACGTTTATTCTAGGAGACCAACTGTGTGTTGACACATTCTGTCCTGAAGGTGGGGAAATTTATGGAGCACGGTTCCAAGTGCACAGCCCATTACTGTGTATTATACAGAACTTCCCTCCTCTGCTCAGTGAAAACTTGTTATACCAGTTTAGAAATATGTCAGGTATGCATCTCCTTCCTCCAGCATTAATCATTAATTAACATGTGATACTGACATTTCTGGTTGCTACTTAATGTAGCAAAACAGTATTTTATGTGCGTTTCTAATTTCTTCTATCATACTCCACCATCAGTGGAGGGTGACACATCCAGCTGTCAGTGTCAGTACACTGGTAATGCTGCCCAAAACAGAGCCACAAGAACAAGCCCATGTTTATAAAACTCCTCTTGCCAATCTGACTCCTTTGCCTTCTGTTACAGGCCAAAATTCATGTTTCTTCTCACAGAAGGTATTGTATTTGCTACTGCTAATAGGTGAGAGTAGACACACTGCACTAAGCAACTGTGATCAGAGAGGATCTTATTCACCTGTTTTGGACTTTTTCCCAAATAGTTTTCATTTTGGGTCTATCTTTTCTTTTTCTCTGTGTGTGGCCTGGATTTGATACAAATTGGTAGAACTGAGTAGTCAGAATAGCTGATGGGAAGCTATCTGTTATTTACTTGGATTTCAGTAGGCTTAGAAAGCTCCATAGTTAAAGTTCAGAGCCTCTTGTGTGAGGCAGTGTATGTAAAGTAAAAGAACAGGCAACAGATAGACAAAATAGGGAAATAAATATGCACTGAGATATGAGATAATCATGAAAGAAACAGGGTTTAGCCGAAGTGAAGGTCAAGTTACGTTTACAGTCATTATGGTTGACTTAGTGTTGTGATAAACATGGTATTATCATGACTTGTTATTTGCATAAGAGTGGCCATAGGAAACCTCCAGACAAGAGCACAGCTTGTTGTACAAACTACTGTACCAACAGCAGGTCACTATTATTGTTTACAATCAGTAATCCCACATGAAATGTGCTCTGGGACTGATTCATACAACTTTTCCCTGTGATTGACCACTTCCTTTTTTTGGCATGGCACTTACAGCCAGAGCCAAAGGAAGGCTTCAGTGTCACAGCACTCCCTGCTCTTCAGTGCCCAGCTGGCAGAATGCATTTCCAAGCAATGAGATAAGGTTACAGTAACCAAAACTTGGGGCTTTGCCTGTGACTCAGTAGCAGTCAGATATCCCAGCCCAGATGTCACTGCTGCCTCCCTCCTGCCAACTCTGTGGCTTTTGTTTTGTGGTCAGGCAGGTTTGTGTAGTGAAACAGCTTAAAACAAACAAGACAAGATTGAAAGCTCCCTCCCCAAGTTTGCTGATGACACTAAACTGGGTGGTGAGGTGGATATGTGAGAAGTGACAGCGATCTTGCAGAGATACCTGGAAGGGCTGGAAGAGTGGAATAGCAAGAACTGTATGAGGTTTATTTAACAAGACAAGAGCCAAGGTTCTGCACCTGGGACAACATAACCCAAGAACACATTAGAGGCCAGGCCACACCTGGAGTACTGTGTTTGGTCCTGGTCTATGCAATTCAAGACACAGTCAGACTGGAGAGGGTCCAAAGAAGGACCACCAAGATGATCAAAAGGCTGGAGAGCCTGCCCTGTGAAGGAAGACAGAATGAGTTGGGTCTTTTCTCCCTGGAGAAGGCTTTGGGGGGAACTTATCAGAGTATTCCAGCGCTTAAAGGGTTACTCCAGAGAGAGTGGAAGCTCTCGTCAAGGAGCCACATGGAGAAGAAAAGTGGCAAGGAGTACAAATTGCTCAAGGAGAGGTTTCATCTTTATATAAAAAAATATTTTTTATGGTGAGAACAGTCACTCACTGGAACAAACTCCCCAAAGAACCAGGTAGAGCTGGAGGTTTTCAAGATGTGACTGGTCAGGGTGCAACATAATCTCATCAAGGCTCCCTTCTCCATGAACAACTGGACTTGATGACGTTTTGAGGTCACTTCCAGCCTGAGCTGTTCTATGATTCAGTGATCATTTCTGGGAGGAGCTTGTATCTTTTTTTTTGACCCAGATATTTTTGCATTTGGTTTGGACTGCTGTGGGACAAAAACTTTAGGTTGAGGGAGACAGATCTGAAACCAGATCCACTGCTGTAGGGACAGGAATATCTTTGAGCTGCAGAGAGCAACTTCCATCCCTCCCCTGGGTGATCAGGGTACATGAGTGGAGAGTGAGGGATGAGTTTGAACTGATGAGTCTGGTGGTTCAGAGACAACGGAGTCTTCTAGATGGGCACTTCCTAGACAAGCACTTGAGATACCATCACTTGCTGTGAAAAACAGTCGAGATAGGATCTGTGGAGAGCAGAGTCAGTATTTATTTGGTGCTCTTTAGGAGCGCCTTTAGCGTTTAGCCCTGTTTGTGATTAAGCCAGAAGAATCTCTAATTTCCAGGTTATCTTATAAATTAATTGAGAAATGGCCCTGAGGCTGCTGTGGGCAGTGCGGTTCTTTCCTTGTACAGAAGCAGAGCTGGAGGCATCATGAGCTGTGGTTATTAACGTCTCTCCAGCCAACCTTCACAGTCTTCCTTCTGCCCTCTGGATACCCAGAGTCCCTGGTGCCCCTTCCCTCTTTGGTACCTTATCTCCTCTCTGCACTGCAGAGGCCAGCTCACTGTCCCCAATCCCTTCTGCCTCCTCCGCCAGCACCCCCACCCCACCCATGCCTCGGGACCTACCCTTGTTCCCCAGAACTCTCTCTATTGCCTTTGTGGTTTCCTACTGCCTTCTCTCTCCGTGAAGCCATGTCCCTCTTCCTTGCCTGATCTCATAGGCATACTAGAGAGTTCTCTAGGAAGTCAGACCTAATTCCTCTCCTCTCCTCTCCTCTCCTCTCCTCTCCTCTCTCCTTACTTCTGGTGTTAGTGCACCTCACCGGTGAGACAAGATTTGCAGGTACAAAAAGCCTGCAGAGGAAGAAGAAGTTCCCTAATGAGTTGTGCTGCCTTCAGGCTTTGTCTGCAGTTCACCTAGCGGGAGAGAAAGGGGAGCTGGGGTGTATTTTTGGCACTTAGTATCTCACTTTTATTTAAATTCTAGTTTTGGCTCCTAAATCCTCTATTAGATCTAATCTTTCATCTTTTCCTTCAGCAGATCCTACTCTGAGAGCAAATACTTCCCTTTTCCTGTGTTTTGTTTAGAGGGGGGTGGGACAGCTTTCCCGTGATGTTGCAGTATCTGGTTAAAAGTGGCCCGATTTTAATAGCTGTTCCTTGGCTTCTGCTATTTAAAACATGTGTTTTCTGACATTTAATGATAAGTTTGTTCTCCCATACATCCCAACGAGTATAAACAACTGGTTATTTTTCAGTGTCAGTGAGTTTGAAATTAATGCAACTTATTTTCCTGTGGGGAATGGAGACATATGTCACTGAATTGAATTAAATATGAATCATATTATTTCCAAAGGGGAGAAGTGCAACTAGAATCAAAGAAATATAGAAAATTATTTATTCCAAGAGAGCATAAAATACATATACTTAGAAATAAACCTATCTTTTTAAATTGCTGTGGGGTTTTGTGGTTTGTGCTTTTTTCCTGAGTTGGTATTTACCTTTTTTTTTCTTTTTTCTTTTTTTTTTAAATTTCTAGTTTGATTTCTCTTAGAACTGAAAGTTAATTCTTCTAATGGTATTCCATTGGCCCATGATATGTGCCTGGATGATCTTAATTCCAGTTCCCAAGGACAGGGTGTCCTGTGATACAGCAAGCTGTATTTTGCATTTGAGCAGTATTTTCTATTTCAGCAGGACTGAATGGTTTATGGAGGAGGAGAGCAAGATGGAGGGGTTCCCTGTAGATCATGTTTGAAGGAAGGACTTGCCACTGACATCCAGGATATTCTGGAAAGGGATTCTAGTGGGGCTGTGGGCTCTGCCCTGGGTCAACTTCAAGTCAGTAGAACAAATCCCAGTAATTTCATTAGGAGCTGAATCAGGCCTTTACTAGCTCAGGAAAGGGGTTTAGACTTCTGTAGCAGAATGTAGATGGACTTTAGACATTTAAATTTCATCTGCAATCCAAACAGTCTCTGCTTATCAGCCATCGAAACCCGCTTCTGCCTTATCTCTTCAGGAGCCTCTCAGTTTTCCATGGAAGTCCAGTGGCTGCATGTGCTGTATGAGGTGAAAAAAAACTTCAGCACAAACTTTAACCTTATCCAACAGAGTGGCTCACACATTTTCCATCCTCAGTGTCCCTCAGGCTCAGTGTCCACAGGGTGTTTGGGGTCACTCAGGGATATTTACTTGTGAACTTGGGTTCTGTGACTGTACCTCCATAAAAACTGGACTGGGGGATACCCTTTATGGTTCAGAAAGTGAAAGCAGAAATAAAAGCTTCTACTCAAGGCATTACAACAAGCAGATGAAAGGAGGAAAGAGGGATGGAAATCCTCACCTCCAGATCTTCAGGGACAAATAATGTATTTTACACTGCCATTGATGGATAAAATAATTCCCCATCGTGGCAATGCCCTAATCCCACAGGACAAGGCTATTAGAGGATAATCCTAACCTAAATTGCAACCCTGTGTTTGAGCACTGGTTCTCCTAATGCTCCAGGATACAATTACAGAACAAGGCCTGGAAACCACAGCCTTTGTTCTGCCTTATTGCTTAATTGTTTAATGAAGTATTCACTTCATCTAAGTGAGTGCTTTGTAATTTTGTACTTGCATGCAGCTGGCAGAGGCAAAGCACTGGCTTTTTTACAGAATAACTTGTTCTTTTGGTGGAAGAAGGTACCATTAAAAATATCAGGCTCCAATAGTAAATAATTTGAAAGATCTCTCCATAAAAAGGAAATCTCACCCTTGGAAGTGAGGAATAAAAGGACATTTGTTACTGCTGGGTTTTTTTCCCTCTTCCTCCTTGATGCTGTGCAAAGACAGATGGAAGAGGCAGTGAGACAACGAGTACCAGATCTTGCACTAACAGGTCTGTTCTGAGGTCAGGACACTGCTACCATGTGCACGTCTCAAACTGGAATGGGAGAGGCCTTCCCAAATTAGGAAGAAAAGATGTAATCAAACAAGACGGGATAAGAGCAATATTCAGACCCTTAAATAAGTGCAAAGTCACTACATTTAAGTGCAAACAACATGAAAAAAAAATTCTAAAAACTTCTATGGATTTCAACAGTCTCCCTGTTCTACTCTTGAAAATATTCCTATTCTCAGGACAACATGGCAGGCTCCAGCTCCTGAGTAGTTCCCTGATGAAGGTCAGCTGCTCTGAGACGTCCGTTCCCTACCAGCTGCGGGTAGGCAGCTCTGTACCTCCCAGCATTTCGGGTGTTTTGATCTTTTGAAGCTTTTCTTCCTCTTTATAACTGTAGAAGGAGCTTAGACAATTAGCTCTGGACTTGGATATAATTTTTGGCTGGTGACCTGAGCTTCAGACACAGGATATCAAGAGATTTGCAACAGGATAGTGAGAGAGAATGACCCTGGGAACAGGAGAAAATAATTTGAACATTGGAGGCTTTTTTGAGTTCCAGCCATGTTGGGTCTCTTGCAACTGCTAAATACCAAAGAAACATTGCCAGTCTGTAATACCAAGTTTTTCTTTAATAGCTATGAAAGTGTTTTATGAATAACATCAGTACAGACAGAAGAGGTGAGGTCACCTGTGCATTAATCCTTTCCTCTCTTGCCAGCCCTGCCTCTTGGGAGGTACTGCCTATGGATACTTCCATGGTTCTCACAAGGAAGGGTGCTGCTTCACTGGGAGCACGTTGCTAGAGGGGCACAGCAATGAGAGAGGTTGTTCACAGTGGGCTCACTTGGTGCTTTCCATGCAGACTCCATTGTAGGTGCTGTTCTTGTGGAGTCTGTGGAATGCAGATGATGGGAAGGAAACCATCACACAGTTGCATTTGAGGTACCAACAAACAGAACAGTACAGGGCACCTGTATGTGTATGGTAGATGCAAATATATATAGTTAATAGATTGTTCTTGGCCCCCCCAAAAGTGACAAATGGATGACTTTTAACTGCTATGTTCCATTTGAAAGCGAGTACAGTGCAAACGTTTTGTTTGTCAGGACACTCTGTAACTTGTTTTCATGCGACTACCATTTTCAACATCATTTAACAAGTCATTATAGACCTTTTAATAGATTATAGTCATTAACCTTGCCTAGGGTAACTGAGGGCAAGATTTTAATTCAGGCAATGAAGAGTCTGTCCTCTAGGCCTGTGTTCAAGATCACAAGAGTGTCAGAGCCAACATCAATTCAAGGACCAACAGGAACACACCTGGCTTACAGCCATCTGTTGTACCTTTACAGTGCTGCTGGTTCCTGCTCATGCCAGTGCACAGACACTTCTCAGGCTGCTGTTATCCACGCTCACTCCAAGCTGCCTCTGTGACCTATTCTTGCAGTCTTCCAGCTAAGCTAAAGCCTGGGAAGACCCTGGTTCCTTTGCCTTTAAGGACATACCCAGCAGCTTTTCTGTAGGGAGTTTCCTGCAGAGGCAGGGATCTGACTCATGGCTGCTGGAGACACCTCCTGGAAGAGCTGTCATGGAATAGCCACAGGCAGTCGTGATTCAGTCCTGAGCAGGCTCATTAGCACCTGATTTCTTAATGGCATCCCGTATACACTTATATTACCAGCTATTTTTGTATCCTCCATGCAACCAACCACTGCCTTAACAGGAACTCTCTGTTCACATGAAAGAGTGTTTTGGTTTGGGTTTTTTTTTATTTATATGGAAATACTTGCATAAACTTTCATTTAAACCTTTTAAAATTTGTTTGTAATTAAGAAGAAAAAAACCTTTTGCTTAAAACTGATGTTCTGTACATTTTTTCCTAAAACCAACACTTTAACTTTGTTGAAGACAAGATTCAAAACAGGCTGCAAAAGTATTTATTTAACACATTTTTGGCTTAAAATATTGTCTTGCCAGGTCTGCTGTTACTGCTGCTTATCGCTCTGAGGTAACATTTGCTTTTTGTTCCAAAGTTTCAGTTGTTTGCTTTTAGGGATGTTACTGGTGGTGGCTCAATCTCTGTGGCTACAGATGGCCATAGTCTGAAATGGCTCCTGCCTGAACCAGCTTCTCCCAGTCAGGGAAAGCTCAAAAGTGGCAGGGAGGAAAACAAAGCCAAGAGCACAGATCACCCCTGTCCCGGCTCTGTGGAAGCACACCTGCACAGCAAGGCTGAGACTGTCTGGTGGAAAAGGTGTTGAATCACGACTGACTGGTCTGAGTGGAGCCTTTGTAGTGAAAACTGGCAAAGCAGTTAAATTACATCTTCCACTCAGTCCGCTGGTGAGAGTTGTCTAGAAGCTGCTGGGCACAAAGCTGGCATAACCTGTACCCCATCGCCATGGGCAGGTTTGGCCTGGGCTGGACCCCACTTACCACTTTATCGGTGTTCTTGTTGACCTGGCTGGGTTCACTGCATTCCAGAGCTGGTCGTTCAATGTTGTTTGTTTGAATTCCTCTGCTGCTCCAGCACAGCCCACTGCACTGGCTCTTTTGGTGTTTGAAGTTGTAGATTTCCCTCACTGTGGTGGCTTTGAACGGTGAATGTGCTCCCCATCCTTCTTCTACAGTATGGGAATCTGGGGAGAATTGATAACTAGTGTTCCCTGAAATCCCAGTTACTAAAAATATCATGATAGGTGGTCATGCTCTCTTGCTTTTCATGAAGCCAGGAGTAAAACTGAGGCTCAGATAGACCTGGCATTTGTATTCGTTCATATTTACAACAGTGTAATGATTACCTTCACAGACCCTTGCAGAGTGTTCACCTGGCCTGAGGGATGGAATGACACGGTAGGATATCTACATAACAATTGGAATAGGGTTCCTGCTGGGAGAGGACTTGAGAGAATATTTTTATTTTTCAACAGCTCCTGCTGTGCCTTGGCATTTTCAGTCCATCTGGACTAACACCTTCAGCAGTTTTTCTCTGCCCAGCAGACTCTGGGCCAGCAGTGACAAGCACATTAGTTCATCACCAAGCTGTGAGTAGCACAGTTGATTAATTCTTATCATTCACTGCTTTTAGTGTGTCATACAGAACTTTAGAACTTCTTTTATGGCTGGGGAAACTGAGTCACAGAGAGAAGAGATGGTGCCACCTAGTTCACCTGTTAAGGTGGGTGGAAGAGGCAGCACTGAGATTCTGGCTGGCTGAGCTCTGGCTGGGAGGCCCATCCTCTGGATCCTGTTCCTGGAAACTCGAGGCATGAAAGCACGATTGTCACACTTCACTCACCTCTTCTACCTGGCTTGCTGACACAGCCTCCTTGGAAGGCCTTTCTGAATCACTTGTTCCTTCCAGAACCTCTTACCAACCTACACAGACCCATTTGGATCTAAAATTAAGACTCCCCAGGAAGGCCAGAACAGCCAGGCTTTCCCAAATTGTGCTCAGCTGAATGGCCCAGCTCTCCAGACACAGCTGTATTTCTCACAGGTGTATTCCTTAAAGCAGAACAGGATCTCCTTCTGCTTCCAAAGTTCTCCCCAGAATTTGGGACCGAGTTGTCTGTCTTGAATCAGATTGCAACTGGTCCTCCGATGTAATCAGTGGGGATGCAAAGGCAGGGGCAGTGGGAGAAGAAAGCTTAGACCTCTGACTTGCGGGGCTCCCGGGGGTACTTTCTCACACGTGCTGTTCGGAATTCACCAGGAGCTCATTCCCTGGGAGCGGTGCAGTAGAACAACAAGGCTGGCAGCCCCGGCCTGGCGCAGGTCCCGGGAGCCGCTTCGAGCCGTGAGCTGCCATTGCCCTCTGCCGACAGTTCGGAGTACGGTGCCCCCACTGCAAAGCGAGTGTTTTCTGTTCTACGGCAAACAAGCAGTTCTGGGGATCTGCAGAAAACGGAAGGATCCTCCCTCAGACAGAGATTTTTGGGGTTTATTGCTTGATTTTTTTAAATGTCCTTTCTCACTGTCGTAACTTAGATGCTACACATCAATCAATCAATCAATCAATCAACCAATCACCTATCAACCATCCCGCATCAAAGCCAAGTCCAGTGTAAGCTGTTGCGCAAGGCGTGGAGAGTACTGGGAGTGAGAGCCAAATTTCCCCTGTAGAGCTTGTGGTGTACAGGGACAGCTCAAATAAAACATGCTGAAAAACCCCATGATCAGCCCCATTTTACCTGTAAGTCACTGAGCTACTGAAATGTCTACCTGAGCCCACAAAAAGGCAGCTCTGGTTCCCTGCCTGGAAGTCAGGTTAATTCAAAGCAGAAATAAACCACAAGTCCTGACTGCAAGGAGAATGGATCACACTGTTGGCATCTTCTGTTTTTATATTTTCAATTTTTTTTCATCACAAGGTTAGGTAACTCCTTAGCTCACCCAATTCAAATGTTGTTTGGGGGTAAAGCAGGCAGAAGCAATGACCTGTGATAAACAGAAGGTTGGACTGGACAGTCTCATTTCTTTTCTGCCTCTGTCAGTTTGCCCAAGGTCATAGTGGAGTTTTGTGAGGAAGCCAGGAAGTGAATCAGGGTTTTTTATTTGTTTTGGTTTTGTTTGTCCGTTTTGCTGGGGTGTTTTTTTTTGTTTTTTTTTTTTTTTTTTTGTGGTTTGTTTTTGTTTTGTTTTGTTTTGTTTTTTATTTTAGTTTTTTTAAAATTATTTGTCCAGGGCTTTAAAATCGGGGTTTTTTTTCCTTTTATTTATGTTTCAGAATTATCTAACAAATTACTTATAGAAATATATTTAAATATTATAGTGAATGGGTCAGAAAGGTCTAGGACATTTTAACAGGTGGATTTTTAGCCTATGAACTGCCGCTGAGCTCTTCACTGACTCTTCCTGTGGTAAATTCACTGTTGGGGTTCGTTACGAGTGCTGAATAAATTGGTGTTGCACTTCTACCATCCAGTACTTCATAAAGATTTCAGGCTGTCAATGGAAATATTCTTGGACTGCTTGCTCTGAATAAATGCTTATGTAGAAAAAGACTAAAAGCTTACAGAAACATCCACAGACAGCAAAGAAAAAGGACTTTTATCTTTGACAACTTCCATTTTACTGTGATGAGTACATGGTAGGGACTAAGTGTTGTTTCATAGGCTCTATAAAAGGATAAAGTCTTCTCTTGCTGCCAGACAAATGCTATTCCCCATTTCAAGCAGCAAAGGCTTCTTATTTCAGTGATTCAGACCAGTTTCCAAGCCCATTTGTGGGAAGGAGATACCAAAATCTAAATTCCTGAACTTTAGTGCTGTCATTTGATTAAATAGATTATAACATAAATTATAGCAGCTATAAAAATAAGTAATAGTATTGGTAATTAATAATGATCTCAGGCTAATGAATAAGGGGCTGATCATCCTTGCATGGTCCCAGTTAAAAAGGGGTAAATGAGGTCAGTTTTCCGATCCTCTGCGTGGGTGCTCTGGAGAGCACCTCAGTGTTTCTCCTGCAGGGCCTTCTTTCAGAGAGCAAAATTCTCTCATTACTCTGCTCTTTCATCTGTTATGTCTCAGATTTGTGGACCCACGTAAGAATGAGTACTTCAGTCATGTAAGAATCTCGGCATTCATTAAATCAAAATTAACCCCCAAGGAGGGAGAGAAAAAAATAGAGTAAGAGTTCTGACTTCACACTGAGGCCTCAAAATCAAACCAACAAACAAAAAAAGAAAAAATACAGTAGTGAGGTCCTGAAAGAGAAGGGAGATTAACTCAGAATTATTCACCATGTCTATATTTATACAATATCCTAGCCCTCAGAATGGCGATTTTTGTTATAGGATTAAGTCCCTTAAACAACAGATGATAAAGTTTTATTGGCATGAAGGGTGTATTTCATTAAACAAGTACAAGAAACAAAATATTCATATCTAGACTGAAGATCACATTAGGAGAATGACTTCATGTGTTCATTTCCTTTTTCCTTTCCCCCGTGTTCTATATATGATTTACTAATTCTTTATTGTTTCTTTCCAGAAGCATCACTCACTGTCTACACTGAGAATGATTTTGGACCAGGAAGTGGAGAAGACCAAAGCAGGTATATTTATCACTTTATCCTTGATGCTGACAGGGCAGAGTGGACGGGGAAAACATCACTCATCTTTCCAAACATGATTTCATCCACTGTAATTGTTTACAGGAGGACAGGCCTGGAATAAAACCTGAGTTCCACTTTGGAAGACCTCACGCCTTCTCTGTCATCTGCAGCTGAGGCAGCCTGAATGTCAACATTCCCTTACTGCAGGGAATGTGTCCTTAGAAACTCCTTCGGGGAGCAGAGCTGCTTCTGCTCCCTCAGACATGGCCCATTACATCAGAGCTCCTGACAGGGCTCTAACGAGCCGAGTGGCAGACTCAGACACTGCCATCCATACCTGTGCTGCCTTCCTGGGAGGGGATGTTCCCTCAGCAGAACTGGTGGATGAGATCGAGACCTAAATCCATGTGAAATCCAACAGGTTAATCTGCACTGCCATGAAAGTGAAGTTAAAGAGTTGGTGGGAAAGTTTATTTTCAGTTAACTCACCAGCATTACAAGTCTTGGTTTTCAGGCTGAAAACACCATCCTGCCTCTAGGAGGGAAAATTAAAGTCTCTCGTATAAAGTAGCTATGAAAATAGTCATGAATCAAACCCATTTTAGTAGTACAAATTCCATTAGTTATTTTATCATCTGGATCTGTTTTAATTTCTTTGTCTATAACAACCATAATCAATAAAATATACACTAGCCCTGTGATGTTCCCATTATCATGACTCCAGGATACAAATATTTAAAATAAGTGTTAATGCTTTAAAACTCACAGCATGAAAATTACTACAGTTGGGCACAGCAAAGTTGAATGAACTCTTTTCCCCTTTCCAAATACACAGTGGCATTAGCAGTGTATTTCTACTATTTTCTTTTTAGAAAATCTATGGTTTTGACAAAAATAATTCCTAATATTGACCCTAAGCAGCCAGGAGATGGTACATCACACTGTGGAGAGTGAGAAAGGTACAGCTCTGATGGTTTTTTCCTTCCTTTGAAAGTGTAAAGCAGGATGGGAATGCATTATTCAGCAGCGAAATTCGGAATTAGTATAATTGAGGTGCAATGCCAGTGGAATCAAGACAAATGAATCCTACTCATTGCAGTATGAGATTTGTCCTATAGCTTTAGGTCTTCATGGAAATTTAACCATTTGTCTAGTCTCCTTATTGCTCAGATAAGGCAGCCAGCATTTCCATGAGATTATTTAAATGTAGAATTATTAGAAAAGTTTGCAGCTACAGAGATAGATGGGTTTTACATAAAATCCCTGCTCTATGTAGCAATCCAGTGTGATATTGAGAAAGATAATGGTCAGAAAGTACATTGCCAGGCTCCTAATGAGAAACTGTTGACAGTAGAATTACCCCAACATTCATCAAAAAGCCAATAAATGTCAAGCAAGAGGCCTTTGATGCAGTAGCTCATAATTCCTGTTCAGAAGCCTTTGCAGTCACTTCAGGGCACGCCGTCATCCTGCATTTCTGCTGATTTTACCGAGAACTTTGTTGCTGAAGAAATACAAGGAGCAGGTGTCAGCATTCCGAGTGCCACTGCTACAGTGCCACGGGCTCACTGTCAGACCTCAGGCACAGCACATTTGACCTCAATTTCCCCATCTGCAATACAGGAATGACAATACAGGAATTACCCAGAGGCAATTCTGTGAAGGACACAGTGCTGCCATCCAAATGCTCAGAAATCATGAGCTAGATGGTAAAAACCCTGGTGCTGACTCCTGCCCAAGGACGTAGTCATGTATTTTTAATGTTAACTACGTCCAGCTTTTTGGGACTTTGTAGGACATATTTTCAAGCTCTCTCCTCCACAGCTACAGGAGATTACTTCAAACCAACCCAGAACTAATTCTTACCCAGGCTGCTGCATTCTGGGTTGGGTGGCCTTAAGGAAACTTCATGAAGTTTATATAAGAGCTTATATAAACTGTTCTTGGGCTCTGTGGAGCAGAGAGGGTATAAATACCCTGCCCATTACCCAATTCCTCTGTTTACCTTCTGTACGTATTCCCCAAGTGATGTAGTAAGGCAGGTCACCTGGTCCACGAATTAGGAATAACCTTGTGCGAGGTGTTATTTGCCACTGCTCCCTGGCTTTTCATTTACCTTGTTCATGAGGGGAGCCTGAAGCTACATCACAAGTGATACGACCATATCCTCTAGATTTTGCCTTTGTATCTTTTCTAAAATTTCCAGGTAAAGGCTCAAAAGCCATTCCTCTAAGGCCTCTATGGACTTTGAGGCAGTTAATTCCATTCATGTTGGCAATTCCTTGCTTGCGTATCATGACTGGTTTCCCTTCCAGCTGTTCCTGTATGTATGGATAGAAAATGTGTCCCCGTTGGTCATTTCCAAGGATAAGCTGCATTCTAGAGGCTGTATGCAGATGGAGTTGTACTTAGTTTCCAGAGCCACATGCTGTTAGGGTGACTTGAAACTAGGCTAATTACCTGGCAGACTTTGCTGCAGAGAGATTCTTTAATAAAAATGGAGGGGGTGAGAAGGGATAGGATCCTTGCTATTTTGGGACAAACTCTTCCCTCAGGCAGCGGATAACCATGGTAGTAAGGTTCCCAATCTATCATTTGGTTTGCTGTTTCTTGGCTGTAGTACTTAATTAACAATTCTGGAACTGCTCTGTTTCCCAGGAATAGCCTGTAAATCCATTAAATTAAACAATAAGGGCAGATGTGGGCAAAAATAAAAAGCCTATGCAAGTCAGAAATGAAAAATTAAGTTGTTTTGTCAGTCTTCAGGGGCCAGTGCGGGAATGTTATAAAACCTTCTGAAGCTTTTCTGTCTAGTGTTCAAGCAAGAGGGAAATGTTCCTGTGGATACCAACATTTTTAGAACTGATGATTACTAATTACAAAAGCACTAGTGACAGGACAAGGCAGAGTGGTTTGGAACTGAAAGAGGGTAGGTTTAGATTGGATATTAGGAAGAAATTCTTTAATTTGAGGGTGGTGAGGCACTGCCACAGGTTTCCCAGAGAAGCTGTGGCTGCCACATCCCTGGAAGAGTTCAAGGACAGCCTGAACGGGGCTCTGAGCAACCTGGTCTAGTGGAAGGTGTCTCTGCCATGGGGGTTGGAATTAGATGGTCTTTAAGTACCCTTCCAACCCAAACCATTCTAGTATGATCCTGTGTTTCTATAATTATAAAATTACCTTATTGCATGAAATAGTACAAATACTGTGCAAACTGAGTTAAAACAAAAATATCTTTTCTCTTCAAGATCTGAATGGAGTTAACGCCAAACACTATCTGGTGTAGATGGCAATCAACTGCAGAAGAATTTCTAAATATATGAAAGAGTGTGCTCGTCTAAACTGTCACTCATGCTTTTAGATGGCCAGTGAAACCATTTTATTACTGCAGTTAGCTGGAAAGGGCACTGTTCTGCAAAAATCAGATAATGTACTTATTTCTAAAAGCCTGGAACAAAAGAGCCAGTTGAGATTTGCTGAGTAGTTGCAAGATAGCCATTAAATATAAATATTTTTAAAAACAATTTACTCTTTCCTAATGCTTTTAGAGCAGCGTGTGGGAACAGAGTCTAAGTGCAGCATCTTACTGCATTGGAAAGGACATGATGAAGGTTATTGGGCTCCAGATTTAACTCTTCCATCTCTCAATTGCTCATAACAATTTCTAACCTATATAAACTATGTGAGCTTGTAAAAATCTTACAGTAACAATAAAAGTTTATATTTTTAAAACAACTAGTGCCAACGATGCACACTTTCCACATTTCTATGGAAACAGTTTAGTGGTGAATAAAGTTTAGGTTTCCATTCTGAAAATTAAAACTTGCAGCAGAAATGAAAATTTCTTTCTTTTGAACCTGTAGATGGAAAAAGGACTTGCTTTGTGGGGCTGTATATGTAAAAATGATACTTCCACATTTGGAGTTTTAGTAGCCAGGATTAATTTGATCTAACTTAAGACATCCAAGTCTGCATCAAGCCCTTTAGGCTGCTTCTACTGTAAACAAAGAAAAAAGGCCAATCCATACTGTGATTCACGTGGTCTTGCTTAGATGTCTATTTAAGGATGAGCCCCTATGATCTGGCTTTGTGGAACTTCAGAAAAAATGTGTTTGCTGGGAGGTCATCCCATGCTGATCACCATGGATTGATACCAAGGCTCCTATCATCCAGTACTGCCATCAATAACACATCCTCAGCAAATCTGCAGATTCGGCAAAACTGGGGCAACGGCTGACACCCCAAACGGCCTGGCTTCAATCCAAACCAACCACGATCCAAGGAGAAATGCAAGTTTCTTCACCTGGGCAGAATAACCAGTACAGGATACCAGCAGAGGCGAGGAGTGGACTGGCAGGGCACAGTCCTGCTGGAAATGGGCTCCCAGGGCATGCCTGGCTGAATCCAAGCCAGCAGTGCACTCTCACCACAGGGCAGACCAAACACACACTGAGCACCACCCACAGACCAGCACATGCTGGGCCTATTTTGCTCTCCTCTGCTCAGATCTGGTGAGGCCATATTTAGTTTTGGCACAACCAGTACAAAAAAGATGTGGAGAAACTGGAACTGGTCCAGTGGAGGGGTGCCAAACTGGTTACCCAGAGAACATGACCTATAGGGACGGGGGAGGAAGCAGGGCTTGTCAGTGATGCACAGAGGAATCTAAGTGTGGCCTAGGTGTAGCCTGTGACTGCTTGAAGAGAGTTACACAGATAATGGAGCTAAACTTTCTCAATAATTCCAAATAATGTAAGAAGGGTTTAATGGCCGGAAAATGCTGCTTCAAGGCTCAGGTTGGACAGTAATAAAAAATACTTCACCCAGAGGGTTGCAACCAATTACCAAGGGGAGCAGCTGAATCCCTTTTGTTGGAGGTTGTCAAGTCTGTAAATCCACGGATGAACTGCTCCAGTGCTGGTAAATGCCCAGCTCTGAGCACAAGGATGGACTTCCCAACTAACACATCCAAGATTTTGTCATAAACTGAAGACATCCAGCCTGAAAATTACAGCTGGGGCAAGACACTGGCAGTTGAGAATCTCTGCTGAGGCCCACAGGGTGCCCTTCACCCCAACCCATGCTCATCCTCCCTGGAGTCAATAGCAAAACTCCCTAGAGCTCGGACAAGTGCTTGACCTGAGGGTGGAAAACCAGGATTTGCTGTGGGGGGCAAACTGCTGACACGTACAGTTCACAGGAAGATTATGAGGGGCAATGGATGACTATGTTACAGGCTTCTGTCTGTAACACTCAAACAGACCTGGAATCCATTTTGATAGGTACTACTATCATCTCTGGAATGTGTCCAAGCCCTTCAATTCTCTATTAATAACAATAAATGGAAATTCTCATCCAGAACTATGGGGAGAGGTTCTGAACAAGGTCATCTAAACTCTCTCTCAGTCCCTGTGACTCCCTGAGTAACCTGAGACACCTTAAACTGATTTTTGCAGCACAGAGTTACTTCAAAAACCACAGATTAAATTCACTGCTCAGAAAACCCATTTTCTTTGATTTTTCTGAACATTTATTACGTACTTAGAGTAAATTTATTGTGTTTGGCATTTGTAAGAAGAGAAATTTAACTTTCAGTAAGAATAAAAATATAGTTCCCAAAGGCAACTGCGTGAAAAATCATAAAGCACAGCTAAGGTTTGTTTAGAGACAGGACTCATTTCTTCTCCTCCTGAGAGTGTGACCACACAGGCTTACGCTTCTGAACAAAGGCTTCAATGCCTTCCTGCCCATCTCTCAAAGTCAAATTATCTACCATGACCTTAGTAGTTATTTTGTAAGCAGTGTCGAGGTCCTGGGTTATCTGTCTGTAAAAGGTGGCTTTCCCCAAGGCCAGGACGGATTTGCTGCTTTCACATATCTTCTGAGAGATTTTCATGGTCTCTTCTTCCAGCTTGTCTTCTGGTACCACCTTGCTGACGAGCCCGTGCATTAATGCTTCGTGGGCAGAGAGAGGTTCACCTGTGAAGAGCATCTCCAGTGCCACCTGAACAAGGAAAAATACTGTATTAAGTCAACCCAACTGCCTTACTGCTTTGCTTTGTTTGGGGAATGTCAGCCTCCTCCTTCAAGTACAAGTTCCTCTTTCCACAAATGATTTAAATCTTTTTTTTAAACTGCCAAGGACATGTTAAGAGGTCTCAGCAAAGAGAAGGACTGGGTCTAACGCTGTTCTCTTCAAACCTGCCTGCTGATTCCAGCTGTCCTAGGCTGACACCCCTGGGTTTCTATTGAAAAGCCCACAATCTCTAGTGATTGCTGTAGGAATTAAAAGAGAGGTGGATCATCTACAAAGTTAAATGACTGAACTTGGTATTTTAAGCTGAGCATATGTGCAGTTTTTGAAAACACCTGTCCTATTTTTAAGTTTAGTATAAGTGGTATTAAATATGGACTTTTTATAGCCACATTATTTCAGTCTCCTGCTGCTTCCAGCATCTGGTGCTTGAGGTTTGAAACTAAAAAATCCCCCAAATACTCAGTGACTATTCAATGCTATGTATCAATAAACATTGTTTTCCAAGACTCCTGGTGCAACTGACCAATGCCCGAATCATAAGAGCTGATTATCCTCATTAGCATCTTTGCTCTGGTAGCTACAAACAATGGCAACACTTCTTTTGTTAAAAGGTAAAAATCAGCAATCCTGGGAACACTAGGGAATGTTCTTATTGCGTTGAAAAGCGGCACAGAGAAAAGTATATCCCACACATTTTAAAAAGGTAATCCTAGAGCCCAGAAATACTAATTCAGAAACAGCTACAACTGCACACAAGAGCAGACTTGGAAAAATCCCCCATGGGCTCTATTTGAACAGGATGTCCCTGCAGATGGGAAATTTCAAGCTGAAGCTTTTATCCAGCAATGGGATGTGGGCAGTTCAGCCACTGCATCTCAGCAGCGCCCTGCTGGGCTTAGACCATCTGCCTGCATGAATCCAACTGGATCAGAACTTAAAATTTCTATTCTCAGTTATGGAAGCTTTACAGATTGTACTATTTTTTATGCAGTGAGAGATGTGCAGCCACAATCAGTAGGACATAAACCAGGAAGACAGTATAGGAGGGTTTTAGATGCTATTTAAAGCATCTTGATCTACAGCCAGGCAGATCCTGCTGACAGTGAAATGTCATTGCCTGGCAAGAATTGATGCCTCAGTGGGATTGTTATCCTGAACTTGCAGGGGTTTCCTCCTCAGGGGAGAACATCATTGGCTAAAGCCCCAAGCTGTCTGTTGGAAAGGAAAGGGATTGCTGAGCTGGTGGGCAGCTGGGACGAGCTCGTGCTGGTTGGAATCACATCAGTAGGAAGCTGCCTTTCCTAAACAGAGTTCACTCTTTATTATTTTTCCCAGTCCAAAGAGTTATGGAGATGCCTTTTGAAAGAAAGTATTTTAAATGTTGTACTGCAGGAAAATAAAGTTCAGGCAACGGAACTAAAACTTCCAACAAGGGAATCTACTTCTTGCAAAATTACACAGAGTATCTGGGAAGGAAGCCTACCTTTCTTGGAAGAGATCTGCCCAAAGCCACAGCTGGTGTGGAGCAGAAGAGCCCAATGTTTACTCCAGGAGTAGCAAACTGAGATTTCTCACTTGCCACTGCGATGTCACAGCTTGCCACAAGCTGGCAGCCCGCTGCTGTAGCCAAGCCGTTTACTTTGGCAATCACTGGCACTGGAAGTTTCTGGATTAAAGTCATAACCTGCATGCATAAAAGACATGGTCAGTATGGAAATTCAGGAAGACACGATCCTGTTTTGGAAGCCATCAAAAGTACCTTTCTCTCTATTTACCAAAAAACCCCCAAACTGTTGGATCTTGGCTCCTTTCTGAGGAAAGGATGATGAAGGGCCCATCAGCTGTAGCCTTCACACATGGCTTTTACAGCATTCCTTAAATACGGGCTTGGCAATGTCTTAGAGATCATTAGTACTGGAGGAACTAGAACAAAAGGTTTCAAAGTACTCTCTGTTGTCACACTGGGGAGGATTAGGGATCAAATTCTAGTACCACCACAATTAAAGGGGATTTTGCCATTCTCTCCAAAGGCTCCAGGATTCACTTTAACTTCCCCACCTCCCTGACCTGTGTCTTTAACAAGAACTTGGACAACCAGTGAGCCAGATCTTACTTTCACATTGTCTACTTGATATTTGGGCTGATCCTGAGCTTTTAACTAGATGCTGGGAAAGGACATTTGATCACAAGTGATTTGAAGGTGGTTATCCCTAGATTTCTGGGAAAGACATTACCCAATACTCAGCAGCAAGGAACACTGGCTAAACTTAAGGAACACACCCTGACTGTGCCCATTGTTGGAGACATGCACATTGGCATTCTAGCCTTTCTATTTACACATAGAGAAATCCAGGGAAAACGTAATTTCACCAGGATCAGGCATTAAAATAACAGAGCAGCAAAAATCAAGGAATCTGAAGGAATCTGAAGGAATAATCTGTGCTTTAACAAGCACATGACCAATGCTGTTCCTCTTTAAACCAACACCAGGTAAAGGCAGAGGCACTCAAGAAGAACTGCTTACCTCTGCACATAATTCAAATACTTGGGAATGATGCTTCACATCATCTTCACTTGACAGTTCCTTTAAATCATGGCCAGAACAAAATACAGGTCCTTCAGCTGCAAAGAATTTCAAGAAAAGTCAGCCTGAATTAATGAAGAAACCAGGGATAGCAGTATATCAGTGTCCCAGCTAAAGGGATGTCAAGGACATGTCAATATTCAAAAAGGAGTTTGGGGAGGGAGTTTTGAACAGAATTCCAAAATATTTGCCTTCTGGGTTTTGTGGTAAATTTAAGTTGCTGCAATGCAACTTTCAAGCATAAGTAACACTCATCATCACTTTTCAAGGTCTCATTTTACTTCCATTCCACGTAACTCAGTTAGAAATAATGCACTTCACACCTCTGCGCTCAGTTTTGTGTAAGAATGTTCAAAACAGCTCCTCAGTACAAGGCAAACTTATCAGCTGGAGCAAGGCTGGAGTGCTCTGCTCTCAGACTGATAAATACACTTAGTCCCTATTTATTGTATCCAGAATTAATTATTAACTTTTGCTAAATAAGCATCAATTTTTTTTCTGTCATGGTGTTGAAGGTCCCAATGGAAAAAGAAAGAGATATGCAGAAAAAAGGTTATTCTGCTACACGAGAACCAGAAGGGTTGTTGAGGTGTTTTCTCCACTGCTAAACTGTCATCTAGAGAACCCCCAAAAGCATGTCCAGGCTTTGGGCAGCAAAAGAGAAGGTTTCTGTGTAACTAAGCTTTGGATTTGCTAAGATCAAAACACTCTATGCAGGTACACAATCTTTACAACAGTTTTCCTTTGTCATGAGAATAGATGCCATTAGAATGAAGTAAATGTGATGGTTTTCAATCCTTCAGAACTTCTCAGATATTTGTAAGGACGTGACATTTCCAGCTACACCTATGCAGACCAAACTTTACCTACGGATTTGTTTCTTATGGATCAGATTATTGAGACACAATCTAATCCAGAAATAATCACACAGAGTAACCACAACCCTATGAGTCAGTCAGCTCATAGACTTGGCAATATATATATGGAGATCAATTACATCTGCATTTGAACCTCACTGAAGAATCCGCTGCAAAGTCTGTGTAAAAGGCCCACAACATTCTCTGAGGAATCTTTTTACTTTCTTGAAATTTCTTCTTTTGTGTCTTATTCAGCAGGGGAATTAGAAATAAACAAGAACATGCAATTTCTAAAAAACCAAACACAATTGTGCTCACAAACTCCCAGAGCACTGTACTCCCAAAGAAGAGCCTTCAGTGTTTTGCAAAATTTCTAACTGCTGTTTGAAATGAGGAATATGTATATTTAAACTCAGCCCTGTGAAATCAGCTCACTTCCACTCTTGTGTGTGTGCCCTAACACAGTTTTCCCCTATGTATAGGAAACAGCATGATCCTAAATTAATAAACCAATTTATCTGAGGTGTTTGGAAGGGGGGCAGAGGAAGGTTATCTTAAAATAGCAGAGGAAAAAAAGACGGCTTAAGTACGACGACTCAAGTTTCATTATCTTTAAGAACTCTACAGCTTAATATGTAAATGGAAGGAAACTGTAACAGGCTCTGAGAGAGGCTGTTTTACATCCATGGGTCATGGGTGTCTGCAGTATTGATACTCCAGTCTCTCCTTCACTGGAGTGTTTTAAAAATAGTTCTGACAAACCACTGGTAACGATAATGAGGCTGATCCTGGCTCAGAGCAGGGAAACAGAGCACCCGATTTGCGGAAACCCTGTTTTTTACTGCAGTCTATACCTGTCGAGGAAGGCAACAAGTGCCATCCTAGCTCTGCCAGTTCCTGCACAAAACCTCTATCTGGGAATGTTAATACTTTACTTTAGTAACTCTTAGAACTTTTCTTTTGTTTGGCTTTTGTTATGTTTAAAGTATTCTTTATATACGGTCTTAAAACCAATTAACCCTAACCCTAAACTGCCGACTGTTTTTACAAAAGGAAGCAACTCACCGAGTGTAAACACCCTCACAGCCCGACCGAATCGCTGACATTTTGAAACGTGTTAATGCTTAGACATGTTGGCTGAAACCAAAAGCGTAACAAACGCCAAGTCGGTCGTTAATGCTGAGTTAGGAATGAGGAATTAAGTACAGGAGACGGGAAGCTGGGGTGAGCATACAGGAACAGCGTGACAGGGAGGTCTGCCCCGTGCGGGCAGCCGCGGGAGCATCAGGGAAACACGCAGGTCCCCTGGCGCCCCGTTTCCTGCGGTTCCCAGCGAGGCCTGGGTGCCAGCCCCGCGCTCCCCGCGCTGCCCTGCCCGCCCGGCCGGCTGCCGCGGTACCCGCGATGACGATGACGCGGAGCTCCCGGCTCTTGACGTCGTGCAGCAGGTCCCGCCGCAGGCTCTGCAGCATGGGCAGCGACAGCGCGTTCCGCCGCCGCGGGTTGTTCAGGACGATGGTGCTGCAAAACCCGTGAAACACGGCGGGGTTACGGTCACCGAGCTCCGAACGCGGCCGCGTCC
>VZTG01008757.1:618427-638342 GCA_013397845.1 Melanocharis versteri | reverse complement strand
GCAGCGGGGGTGGCGGCGCGGATCGGGCCTGACCTCGGATCGGGGGTGCTGCCCGGGCACAGAGTCGAGTGGATCGGAAAAGACCACTGAGATCATCGAGTTCCACCGTGTTAACCAGACCACGGCACTGAGTGCCACGTCCGGGCTTTCGTTAAACACCTCCAAGGACAGTGGCTCCACCACCTCCCCGGGCAGCCCATTCCAATGTCGAATCACCCTTTCTGTGAAGAAATTCTTCCCAATGTGCAACCCAAACATCTTCTGTCGCAGCTGGAGCCCATGTCTTCCCGTCCTGTCACTTGTTACCTGGGAGCAGAACCCGACCCTCACCTGGCCACACGCTCTCGTCCGGCAGTGGTAGAGAGCGGTAAGGTCACCCCGAGCCTCCTTTTCTCCAGGCTGAGCCCCCCCAGCTCCCTCAGCTGCTCCCCACAGGATTTGTGCTCCAGACCCTTCCCCAGCCCTGCTGCCCTTCTCTGGACACGCTCCAGCACCTCAATGCCCCTCCTGAACGGAGGAGCCAGAACTGGACACGGGATTTGAGGTGTGACCTCACCAGTGCCCAGTACAGGGGAAGAATCGCTTCCCTGGTGCTGCTGGACACACTATTCCTGGTACAGACCATGCACACAGAGCTTCCCTCCGTCCTGCTCTCAGAGCTGACTCCTGCCCTGGAAGGCCTGGGTGGGCAGTGGTATCATTAATGAGTAGCTGGGGTGTTGGAGAGCACTCGGAAGTGTTGACTTTTGTGATAATTTCTTCAGATTCCACCGAGCATTTGCATCTGCGGCCATGGGATGGAGATCAGGACTGGGCTGAGTGAACTCGTCAGTGACACTGGGGTGGGATCTATCATGACAGCAGTGTCATGCAGAAAAAATGACATCGCTTTGATGCCGAGAGTAAGTGGCATAGGATGAAATTCAGTTCTACAGGGCTTGGGGTCATATACTTGGGAACTAATAAGACCGTAATTTATTTGCTGGGAGCTCATCATCTGGAAATTGTCATAGGAAAGGCCTTGTGTGTTCTAATTGGTTCTACAGAGTCACTTTGTAGTCCATATGATGCCTTCAAGAAGAAAGAAAAGGCAAATGTGATTTTAAGAGGTGATTTGGTGATTTTAAACTTCAAATGTGATTTTAAAATTCAGAATATTTTAGGGACGTACAGGTACATTCATAGCTCATCTTGAATATTGCTTATGCCTCTGGTCACCTGTGTTCCAGAAGTCAGGCTGAAAGAGGGGCAGCCATGTGGATGAGGCAGCTGGGGAACAATCTCAGCCAGGAGATGCTGACAGGCCCAAAGACCAAGCAGCCTTTTCCCACAAGATACAGGTACCCTAAAATGGAATAGTTTTATGTCCAGCATATGCTCCTTGTAAACGTAAATCTGAGCTTCTGCTTCCTGATCTCCCTGTTCTCGTAAGTTGTTGCAAAGTACTTGAAAGCTCCCGGATGTGTCTCCAGTTGTCATCAGTGTCTGTTGAACCCCTGCAGCTTTTTTGACTGTACTGGCAATTGAGGCTTCTCAGTTGTAAGCATCAGCTGCATAAAAAAACCCATGTGAATTTTGTGATTAATAATATATTTAATTACATAGATAGTAACAGCTTAATGTGGGGATGCACTTTCTGCTTACTGATTTTATGTTGCCTAACACAACGACTCCTCAGATCCCTGGGCTTTGTGGCTCTACAGTAAAAGCAACAGTGGGTTTATGAACATTTATGTACATTTTTCAGTGTTAAAGGTCACTGTCAGACCTGAGAGCTAATTCTGCTCTGAGCTTTCCCCACTTGACGATTTTCTTCTTCTCATATTGTTTGTACCTCATGGTCAATTCACTGAAAAGTTCTTCCAAAATTTACTTTTAATATGCAGTAGGAGTTTGTAGCAAAAAAATTTGAAAAAAAATATTGCCATTTAGAAGCAAATGAGATCATATTATTTAGATCTCAGCAGTTTTCAAAGCCCCTGCCTGGTGTGGCAAAGGCCAGCACACCGAGAACATAACACGTGTGCTTGCTCTGGGAGGAGTTCCCAATCCCCTGAAACTCTGACCACTGACCCCTTTCAAACTTGTGAATACAACCTGATTTTTTTTCTTCCTTCTCTTTCTCCATCTGCTGGTCCCTTTTCTGTCCCTCTTCAAGGAAAGAATTTTTTGGTGGTCTTCTCCAAAAAGCTTACTTTTTTTTAATATAGTGTTTCCAGCTCCCTGGAAATTCAGTTCTTTTTAACTTTGATTGACAACCTCATGTTTCCTTTCACACCCACCCCCATTACAGATTGTTTTTTGGCTGCAGCTTCCCCAATACATTTAGCAGACCTGCTGCTGCCTTCTCTGAGAAAGTACTGAAAAAATTTCCTGATTTCAGGCAGATTTCGTTTTTACAGCCTTTGCCGGCAGCATTGTGGTTATGGCTGAGCTCACAGTTTCAACTGGAGACAGCCAGAAGCCAGGATTGCAAGTACCAGACGGGGCTTTTCTAACCTTTAGCTGTATTGATCCTCATAAAAAATAAAAAGGGAAATGACAAAGAACATGACGTGACTTCATCCTTAGATCATTCCAGAAACTTTCAGGGTATCACACTGTGCAAGAAAAGACGTTTTGAGATTCAAGTGTGCTTAGCTGCTGTAAAGCCCTCCGTGCTCTCCATTGTGATGTTGCTAGATGGCATGCATGGACAATAAAGATACAGGATCCCTTCCTTTATGAAGCACAGGTATTTATTTGGGTCTTTATATCCTTGGCTTTCAGCAAGCCCAGATGGGATATGCATCTTGCGGGAGCACCTGCTGCTGTAAATAGCAGGTCCACCCAGGGCAAAGGCAGATCTTGTTGAGATGCAGCTGAAATGGAAAACACATCCACATACACATATGTAAATTAGTAAATATATCCATAAAGACATTTCTATTAATTGGAACGTTATGATGGAAACTTGGGACTATTTTATGGAACACGCGGCAGACATATCCTTAGCAGAGTTTCATGCAAATTATCTCTTGTCAAACTCTGGCATTCCCAGAGGATCTTGTGACCTGATTTTAAACACCGCTGAAGGCATTCAAATCCCACTGGGAGCCAGAGCAGTTTGGCACCTTTAGAACTCACAGACTGCTTAATTCTGGTCAGGTGTGTAGTAGTTCCAGGATAACAGGGAGAACAGGGTCTTGTTCTTGCACCCAGGCCAAGGAAAATCTTTTATTTCCCTGCTTTGTAAATTCTGCTAGCAAAGAGACAGACTAGTGCATCATGGTTTCTCTGACGTGGAACCCTCCAGGACTGACTAAAGAAAAGATGAAAAAAGATTTTGCATTTTTGTTCCCATTTAGCCAGGATTCTGAGCTGAGTGCCAGCATCACAGGGTGGGTGCTGTCCGTGTAACATTTTATTGTGTCCTTAGACAATTTATGTCTTCTGTATTGCTATTAGGATAGCAGTAGCGCAGAAACTTCAGGGCAATACTTAACTGTGCTGGAATTTTCTAAGGGCATGAAGCCTCTTTACTCTGTCCACACCTGGAATTCATATGACTTTGCTATCAAACCTCCTTTGAGTCCTAGCCGTCAGTTTTTTTCTTTGAAAAGTCAGAGAAGGGTAAGTTATATACCAACCTTCTTTATAGAGGCTCTAATTACTTGAAGTAGTAATTACAAATCAGTTACAGGATTAATGTATAGGAGACTATCAGAAATTTTACAGTTTACTTTAAGAAAAAGTTATATATTTTTTAAAAAATATTAATTATTCTGCTAAAAGAAAGGATTTGAATTCAGTTTTAACTCCATGACTGCTATTGAGAATTTGCAGCAGCCTGTGAACCAGGCTAATCACGTGCCAGTCAAGCCCAGATCAGGTCCTTCCCTGGCAGTACTGCTGCCTCCTGCCTTTACATTTAGCATTCCTTCAGCAAACAGTCCAGTGTCCTATTTGCTCTTGACATTAAACATAAAGCTCCCAGTGTCACCTCTGCTGCAATGTTTTGCAGTTACTGCTCAGATCCCAGACGCTGTGTGGCAGCACTGCTCCGTGTAATGGCTGCTCTTTATTTTCCCTTCTGCTTGCGAGCAGGTGATCGACCAAAGCCCTTTTGTCACTACACCCATTCCTGCTCCTCTTCATTTGCTGTCTTTCTCTAATCCTCCCCACACTCATCTTTTATCCTATACTGTCCTCACTTTTAAAGTGATTTATATTTCCCCGGCACTAGCATCAGATTTTTTTTATATGTGAGATTCTTCAGATGTGAACAATGACCAGAATTATAAAATATGTGAGGCTATAACAGGCTTGGAAAAAAGGTGATATTCATTCCTTCCCTCAGAGGACCTAACCTTAGCTTCCCAATTTAGATGCTTAATCCTGCAAGGCTCCCTACACAATCAGTAGAGACATTCTCTCCCCCGCAGGGCTGAGCAGTGTCTAAATCAGCTGCCTGCTCCCAGGGCCTCCCCAGGCTCCTCCTGCTCTCCATTCATTGCACCAGTGTCGGGGTTTAACCCCAGCTGGCGGCTCAGCCCCGCGCAGCTGCTCACTCACTCCCCCCAACAGGAGCAGGGAGCCAGAAGAGTGAAACTGAGGAAAGTCACGGGTTGACATAAAGACAGTTCAGTTGGTAAAGCAGAAATGGTGCACGTAGGCAAAGCCAAACAAGGAATTTATTCACCACTTCCCAGGGGCAGTCGGGTGTTCAGCCATCCCCAGGACAGTGGGGCTCTGCCAAATGTAACAGTGACTTGGGAAGACAAACGCTATCACTCAAAATATTCCCCCCTTCCTTCCCCCAGTTTTATATGTCAGTCATGACCCCATATGGTCTGGGGTATCTCTGGGGTCAGCTGGGGTCAGCTGTCCTGGCTGTGTCCCCTCCCAACTCCTTGTGCACCCCCAGCCTCCTCACCGGTGGGGTGGGGTGAGGAGCAGAAAAGACCTTGGCCTTGTGTAAGCCCTGCCCAGCAATAACAAAAACATCCCTGATCTATCAACACTGATTCCAACACAAACCCAAACCAGCCCCATACAGGATACTCCGAAGAAAACCAACTCTGTCCCAGCCCAAATCATCTCAGTAGGGAACCAAGGCAAACTGGTCTGATGCCTCTTGCAGGGGATGTGAACTTTCTCCTCACCCACATGAAAGGTATAAATACTGACCTGAGCCCAGGGACCTCAATGGAAGAAGGGAGTACCAGAATCCTCCCAGCTTGATGATTCGCTACCTGTATCTTAAGATTCACTTCCAGATGTCAGTGCCTCTCTGCTGTGGTTACAGACAAAAACATTGCTGTGAATGAAGAGGTAAATTGTAGCTGTTGTTTGGGACCAAGAGCAAAAGTTTGCCTAAAGTTGTCCATACTTGGGAACACCCTCTCTTGTGGCCTGGTTTTGCTCCAGGTTCTCACCACAAAAGCAGGCACCCTCTACCCAGCCTGTCCCTGCTAGTAACTACTTTACTGTAGCAAAATGCATTGAATTTTCTGGACTCTTCCGGTTCACCTGTTTCCTGCCTCTTGGCCAATTTTCAACTCATTTCATTTTCTTTCAATCCTTTTCATCTCATTACAACCATCATACTAGAACCAGGGAAAATATTCATTTTCCAACTAAATTGGATTTTTATCCAATCAGAATACCAGAATCTTACAAATGAGGACGAGAATGACAGAACCCTAATAGTTAATGGCTCCTTGGCACCACCAACATCAGAAGGTGCACAGGGATAACACAGACAACATCCACCTTGGGTGGAAAAGTTTATGAAGTCCCAGAAAAAATTAGTTCAGTCAGGAGCGGAAGCCAGTCATGTCCAGACCAGACTGGGGCAGGAGGCAGAGGAAGAGGAGGAGGAAGTTTTTATGTGTCCTTGCAACATTTCTTGCAAGGGGCTTGACACAAAACGCTGCTCATTACTGGGCTGGTAGTGACTTACATATCTTAATGGTGTGTATTTTACCTTATCTTACATCTTATCTCCCCTGTGCTGTGTCAGACGTGGCAGCCAGGAGGCAGGACAAGGAGTCACCAGGGGAGCTGCCAACTGCTGGTGTGCATTTTCTTTTTGGAAGGAAATGCTGGGCAGTAGGCTGGGCTCAGACCATCCAGCTGGCCCCGATACTCTCACCACACACTTTCATCTTATCAAGGCCACACATGTTAAATTCACAGTGTGTTGGCACAAAGGAAGGGGCGATGGCCTGATCCAACACAGCTGTCTGATATTGTGAAGAAACATCCTGTAACTCTCTGTGTCAAAGTGCTCGTGGTTCCTGTTCCAAGCAGAGGAAGCAGTGATACATAATGAGCAAAGAAAATTACCCTCTGTTTAGGAAATACTAACCGGCAAATTAAAGGGGGCATTTTTATAATACAGAATTGTTTTAGTTTTGAAGGAAAAAGAAAAAGCTTCAGGAAATTATGTCTGCCAGTCCCCTGGATCTGTCAAGGAGATTGGAAGAGATGTTAAAAGTTGCAGGAAAATTATTGCTGAGGAGAACAAACAGACAGAAGTGAATGCTTGCCCTGAGGAAAGGCTGCAGCACAGGCTCAGTGATGCTCTCTCTGGTGTGACCTCCTGACCCATCCATGGGTGTGCCAGTCGATACACGGCACTCAGAGCCAGCCCTGCTCTCACCCAGCCAGGAGCTACGGGCTGTGGAACGGAGCTGAGACACGGGGTGTTTGTGTTTGTGCCACACAGACACACTGAGAGAGAGGATTTACATACGTGGGGAATTTCAGGTTATTGTGACAGTTCATGACAGAATTAAAATTAGCTGTAGACAGTGTTTAACTAGTCCTGTAGTTGAAGAAAGAACCTGAGCTGATTGGATAAAAATCCCCAACATTCCATATCACCTGCCCTCCTGCTTCCCTCCCATTCCTTCAGTCTTCCCGACCATTCCCTGAGCAGATGTGCTGTGGTGGGAAGAGTGCAGGCTTTTGGCAGGTCAAACACAGCAGTGCCCAGTGAACTCTGTGGCTCTTCTCTAATTTGAGGTGGTAATTTGGGTCTCCAGTCTCTGTCTGGCCATCGGTGTCCTTAGGAGAGGTGGATATTTATGATGACTGAGAACCCCAGCCTGCTGTTAAATGTAGCAGGAGACAGACAGTCTGATCATATTTCCACAGGAAACCAGGCTAAAATAACCCTCATGATCATGTTAAACTCCTACATTTAAAATTATGTCGTTGTTTTCATGAACAGCCTCCTGCACAACAGCAACACTACAGTGAACCAGAGATTTTCATCATTATCCATCTGTTTTATTCAGAGCCGAACCAATTAGTACTGGAAAGATTCTTAATATGGCAATGGATTTATCAATTATCAATGAACATTTTAATGAACTAATCTCATTAGTGAATTTTTAGAGTTTCATTTATTTTAAACAGCTGATTGACTAGTTTATCTTTGTTTTTATTTTCACTTTTTCATTCTACTTGTATGAGAAATTTGGGCTTGGACTTCACAAGACAGCAGGAGAGACACACATGCTGATTTCTCCCTCTCTTCTCATCAGAGGCAAGGAAATCAAATGCTTCCTCGATTTACATCCTGCTTAATCCCACTGACATTAATTTACTTAAATCTGGGTACATGATTTGTTCAATTAGATCTGTACAGTATGCAAAATACCAGGGTTTGGCTAGGTCCCTTTGAAATAATGTAGTTTAATTTATCACTTACTTTTAAACATGGCCACCTGCATTTCTCCTTCATCAGTGTTTATACACATAGTTCTGGAGGAAGCAAAAGAAAACCATTCCTAAGTAGTAAATTTATTTAAATTTGGACTTCAGTGATCCTTGTGGGTCCCTTTGAACTCAGGATATTCTATGATTTTTTTTAATTTCATCTTGTTTCAGGAGTACCTTTTGTGCTTGGCATGTTCAGCTCCAGGAACCTGGGTGCCTCAGCTGACATTACTATTCCCAGCAGGAAACCTTCAGGGAGATGAACAGCATGTATTTGGACATCTGAGACAAATGAAATATGATTTTATGAATTAATTGTGGCTGTGAAGTTTTTCAAGTTCTTCATGTTTTTCATGAACATACAGATTTGGTTGTTCACAGTGGCACAACATTTCATTTGAATTGCTGAGGATGGAAGGGTTTCTGACTTTGCAAGGCAGCTTAATCCCAGTTCTGTTTGAAACTGGTGGCTGGGTTCTTACGGATTTCACTGTCATCAGGTTTCCATCTGCCAGTTTGCTGGACGTGGCACAGCAATTCTCAAGCATTGACGCTTGTGGCAACTCATGACAGTTCATGAAGACCTACTTTCAGCTTTGAGATATGCAGTGCCATCCAAACTGGATTGGAACTAGATGATCTTTAAGGTCCTTTCCAACCCAAACGGCTCTGTGATTCTATGATGATAACATCTGTGCAGTCTCAGAGCCACAACAGTACAAAAAGGAATTCAGACAGCACTTTGGATCCCCAATACTACCAAAATTACAGAGTTACGTAATTGCACAGTTTTGGTACTGGAAGACCAACTACTTTTCTTCAGCGCACATTAGCACTAATCAGTTGTCTAGATCTGGACCAATCTACAGAAGTGAAATTACAGGGATATTAGGAAGGTAGATCTTGTTTATTACACCAGTGCCTAAGGCTGAGAAAGTATAAAGCTCTCCCCAAAGACACTATGCTCCCTGCTCCAAAAAAGCTCAGAGCTGGAGAAAAGCAGCTGAACATGTTTGTAAAGTGAAGGTTGTAACTTGAGAGCAAGCATGTAGTACCTTGGTGATGTAAGAGTCAGTTTGAGAATACAAACAGAAAGAAGAGAGAAAGGAGAAGAGACACTGAAAAGAGGATTGTTGGAGTAACAGTCCCAGGAGTGGAATGAAGCTGATGTAAGAGATTTTGAGCACAGGTGCTGGAACAACCAACCAATGAATGTGGGTGAATGTCGAGCCAGCACTGCAGAGTGGCTCTGGGGGTGGCTGTCACTCCTGCCTTGACAGCTGCTCTCTTGGCTTGCTTCTTGCTCATCTAAGACCTGGTTCCCCCAGAAATGGGGATTGCTGTCAGTATAGGTGTGAGCCAGAGCATCTATAGTTAATTCCTTTTTTTTTCTGAACTTCCTTTTAAAACAGATTTAAAGAGTGAAACACACAGAGTATACAGAGGGACATTTGCATTATTATGTTGAAAATATTGCCCCAGATCTCAAGCTTAGGAACCAAAGGTGGGTATCCACATGCTAAACTGGAGCAACTCTAATGCTGGTTCTCAATGAGATCTGGCTGCTCACAGCCTCATTGATGAGATGTTTTGGTGCCCCCTTGTTTCTTCACTATGTCAGCTCTAGGCTACCTGACCTGTGCTGAGGGAGTTCTCCTGTAACACACTGAGCTCTCTGTCAGTTTCCTTCCATCTGTTCGAGCAGAGATTAGAATTTGTCTTGAGGAATCCCCATTTTCTTTTTATAGCTTCACACTGATTCACCATGGGAAGGGTTTCGGTTAGGAGGAATGTTGCAGGCTCTGAACTACATCCTGATCAGCTGCACACCTACAGCTTCCACTCATTTGTAAAAAAAGACTAACATGCATCCAAGAGGGTAATTTGGTTCTGTTCCTGTTATTAGATCTGAATGACTTGATATTACTCAGAAATAGTTTCTGGCTTTTGGACACCTGTTATTATCATTAGGAAACTTTATTACTCTTTGTAGGAAGAGGCAGGCTTTAGATGAATGGTAATTCTCTCCATATCCTCAAGTTCTACTGTTCCCTTTCCAGTTATGTCCAAACATGACAGCTGGAACAAAAAAAACGGTCTCCTTTCTTTGTATGTGCAGGTAATTTGTAGCTGCATTCTGTCCAAGATTACAAATATACCAAAAAATGTGGAGGTTTTTTACCTATTTCTTTGATCCAGTTCCCATCTCCCAAAAGGAAATCAGGCAATGTCCAATCCTGCAATAAAACCCATAAAGAACAAGGTATTATATTAATACATTTTTAAAAACTGTACTTACTTAAAAGCTTTAGGTGTAGCTGATCCAGCTTGGGGTAGGAGAATGCAGTGGATGAGCCCATCTCTGTTCCTTCCAGTTATGTTTTCTATGATAATATGATTGGGAAGAGGATAATTATCAGCAATATCCAGTGTGAACCCAGGAGCAGATTTGGAGTGCTGCATGATTACAAGGTATCTGTCTGACACTCATTGTCATTGCATGAGAATGCTTTAATAAGCATTGAAAACATTCAGTTACATGGACCATCTCTGGCAAAAATAGACTGCCTGATGTTTTGTGCTCTGTATAAATGCCAAGGGTTTAACCCATGGACACACAATGCCACCACCTGGAAACACTAAAACCTGAGAATCCTTGATTCTTATTTGCAACAGAAATACCAAGAATCTTTCAGTTTTAAGATTCTTTAAGAATCTTTAATGTAAACACTTTCTTATCAGTATGGATGAACAAAGACAAAGTGTGTTTTTTCTACACAAAAATAGGTAACGACCTTATAATCATTAAAAGGACTAATGAGCCTGATCTTTTTCTACAAATGCAGATCCTGTTCTGGCACCTGAACAGCTGAGTAGGAGGGAAGTGTATATTTAAAGACTACATACCACACAGACAGAGCAGATTCCTGTTTGGTTCTTGTACTGGTTTATATTCAGTTCTCAGTGCACTTCAGATTGTATTTTCCAAACACTTTACTTCTCTCCATTAACTTCATCAAAGTAATTCAAATATGGATTTTAAACCTGTGTTTCTACCAAGTTGTCTGGAAGCAGATTCATTTACCTAATGTAAAGGTTAGACTCAGCACGCAGATTAAGACACCTAAATTTAGGTGTCTGCACGTAGGTGCTGACCTGTGAGGTGGCTGCGGAAGCTCCGGTGCAGCCAGGAGACACCGGGGCTCGTTAGCTTGAGAGGGCCCCAGACTCATTCGCTGGTGATCAGACCTGAGCAAGTACTTAGGGAGCAATTTTCCAGTGTAATCAATGAAAGTCTGGACAGTGGGGCTTAGGGTGGCATCAAGCCAGTCACCTGTAAGTGTTTTATAATGAGCTGCCGCATGCCCTCGAGCCCTTTGAGTGCCCTCCAGCCCCCAGGACGGGAGCCCTGAGCTCTGGTTTACACACAGGCACATCTACTGTGTACATAAGGACCTTAACCTGAGGTTAAGTGAGATCCATCCTACCCAAAGCAGGTACCAGAGGAAGGGATCCCCTCAGCTGACTCCTTGCAGGAAACAGGCTGTAGAACAGAGTTCAGAACTCTGGATAAGCAGTCTCACAAAGCCAGTGAGTAGACTACACCTGTGGCCCCGTTCATCTGCAGCTTGCCTGGAGCCTCTGCACATACCCGGCTTTCCCCAGCTCTCCCGTAAAGTCTAGACACGAAGAAAAAAAGATTTCCTTATGGACAATAAGGGTGTGTGAGGGGTGACCAACGATTCCTTCTTCCCATGGAAAAGACCTGGGGGTGACCGATGCAGGACACAATATAATTGTGCTTTTCTATCTCAATGCAGATGCTTCAGAACAAAATTATCAAGAAAAGGCTGATGCAGCTTGTGTGACAGATTTTCCTGACTGTGTGGAAGTCCAGGATGTATTTTAGGTGACGCATTTTGTGTCATTTAATTAACTGATACTGTAGCTATGTTTGCCCTGCCAGAAGATTTCTAAACTCTTTTTAACAACTAATTTTAGTTGAGAGACAGTACGATGAACTTACTCCATTTTCTGCATTTTCCCAAATTCAGATTTCACCCTTTATCTTAACTGAAGCAGCAGCAGCACTGTGTATTTTCCATTACCTCCTCCCCTGCTTCCAATAAAAATTCAGCTATGGGTCAAATCCTTGGCTGGAAGAGTCTATACAGACCAGGATCTGCTTTGTATAAAAAAGTTACAAAAACAGGATGTGTTTTATTTGACTAGAGTGAACTTAATGGTCATGGGTCCTTTTCATTTAAGACCCATTTTTTCTCATGGTTTTCAAATGTATTTTGTTTCTTAAGCAACAGCAAGAATAAAATGCATTTTTCTCAGCATTTTTTCTTAAGGATCTCAAGGCACTTGGCTGGCAGTAATTTGCTAAATATTGCAGCCTCCGTATATAGTGAATATGTCACTGCTGGCCTTATCTGCTTTCTCAGCTTTCAGGCTTATTTCCCTCCAGTGGGAGGGAAGACTCTGGGTGCTTTCCAATCTAGAATTATTAAGAGGACAGAAACACCATATATTTTTATGTACTTTTTTCTTTTACTTTTTTTTTTGTTACTTGTATTTTTCTTCATTTGTCTTCCCAAGTTGAAATCTTGGTAATGAATTCTTCCTTTATTTTGCTGGCATACTATTCTTTTCCCTTGTATTTCACTACTCCCCAGCAAGTCTCCGGTTCGCCCTGTTCCATTCATTCCCTTTGGAAGGGTTTCTAAGTTTTGAAAGTTCACCTCAGGAAGATTTCATAATAAGAACTCAAGGAAAATAATATAATCTTGCTTTAAAACACTTCCTTCCTCTGTTTTGCTGATGAATTATAACAATTCACAATACCATCTGGCCAGCAAGTGGTACAGAACTTATTTCATTGTTTTAACTATATTTGTTTCTTTTGGTTGTAGAGCCCATAACACGAGGATTCTCCTGCTGCTGTTCTGTAATCAGACCCAGAGTACAACATGAGATTAAGATGTGCCCAAATGTCTGGAATCGGGCTAGAAATAGCCTTGGCAAATGATGGGTAGACTTAGATGGAGTTAGAATGTGAGTCCTGTGGTGGAGGGCAAAATCCACGTCTGAATTTTCCAGCTTGATCCATTTTCTAAAATCAGAGGAAAATCTGAAGAGAAATATGACCTTCTTCTTAGGGAGATTTTTAGAAACTTCTTAAGGATTCAAAAGGAGAAAGGAACCTGTTTTCTGAATCCCGTTTTGGCATAACTCAGAATAATGGAAATAGAACTGGACAAGACATTTTGAAGAACTTTCTACAATCCCAGTTTTGAGGAATCTCACAGAACAGTTCATGAAGTTGAGTAGTGCTCAAGTTGAAGTCTGGGAAGGACATCCTCCATCCCAAAACCTAACTGACAAACTAAACATATTCCAGCTCTAAATTTGATCACACATGGATTGGGGGCATTAGTGGTGATGCAGAGGGGAAGTACCACACCTGAGCCTCCCCTCAGATCACCTGCAGCACTCAGTGGATGAGGAGAGTGAGACCTCAGGGTTTCTAGGTCCTCCCTCCAAGCACATTTGGAGCACTCATGAGTATCAGACTTTCAGTTTATAATTTGAGACCTGATTCAGGGCAGATCACAAGGTGGTGCAATTTCAGTGAAACTACTGCTTCTTACCCCACAGCTGTTAATTTAATTCACTTGTATGATTTTGAAAGACTGTGAAAATGAAGAATTACTCAAAACAATCTCTAGTGACTGTGAGTGTTCTTACAGCCTTTACCGGAAGGTGAATGTTACGGTGTAAATGTACAGAGCACTCAGCAACGGGGATTCACTGTCTGTCCCATGAGCAGGTGCCAGTCCTCAGGGTCAGTGCTGCTCCAGCACAACCTGGCTGACCAGTGTCATGTTTGATGTTGATTTTTTGATATAGATCTCTTGATCACCAGCTTTTTCATATAAGCTGTGGCCAGACAATAAAAGGCAAAGGCCAGTGTCACATTGATGACAGAGGGCATAAAGTTCTTAGAATTTATTTTTAGTTCACCAAACCATTCTAGTCCTGAGGTTTAGTTTATTTAAAGCAAACATTGCTGTATACCCAACACATGATATTTTCTCACGTTGCCTCAGTTCCACATGCTCATGTCACTTCCATGTGAACTACAGCATATTGCAAAGCCGTGTCGTATTCTTTTAATTTTTACACTGAAGGATTTCAAATGGAACCTAACATAATTAGATTACATGTAATCTCTTCCCATTTTGATCCTATTCTCAAGAGTGTTTGCAAAGGAGCTTACTTGAGTCTTAAATGCACAACTTGAAATCACTCTGACGGAGATGAATAAGAGCAGCACACTCTTAGGAAAACATCCTGATGTGCAGGACAAAGCCTCATGGCTTTATTCAGTGAAATAGGTGTCTCCATGGGCAGTGTCCGCTTCAAAATCCTCGACACACCATTTTTTAAACTTCTGCACAAAACCTGTAGCAAGTTGATTCACACTCTTTCCTTATCTATTTGTCTCCTGAATCAGCATGGACTCCTATTAATACCTGCTTGTCCAGGGGCTTCCACAGAGCTGTGTGGTTTCTATTCAGGTGTCAGCCATCGAGATAAACTGCAGTTCAGAAGGGTTTTCAAACAGCCATCACCTTCCTGGGAGTACATTAAAAGAGATTATGCATTGCCAGATAGCAAGTCTTGTCAGGTCAGGGCAAAACAACATTTTAAGCCGATTGGCTCATATATCTCAAGGTATGTGTGTCCTTGCACAAATTCACTTTCCCCTCAACCCAGTATTTAAGAAAATCCACCTTTCATGATGTTGATCGATCTGAAGTGTGGTCAGATTGAATCCTGCTTATTATCTTGAGGTTACAAAAGGAGAAATATCTCTGGATGTGATAGTAAATTACTGGATTATAAGGAAACTGAGGAAAACAGCCTGTTATTTGGTAGTTGATGCCTCACCTTTCAGAAAACTCTTCCTTGCATAAAAAGGATAAAGCATGTTTACACTTCAAAGGTATTTGTGGAAAGTTTGGGAAGCTTCATCCTGCTTTGCAGGCTCAAGCTGGCTTTGTTTGCCAAAGGTGAGGGGTGCCTTTATTAGCGATGGTGGCTGTGTGCAAGGACCTTGGCTTCCCTATAGGATGAAACAGGGTACGTGGTGTAAACACCAGCCTCAGCAGGATCTGTGAGCACACCTTCTTCACCGGCCAGGACCCTGAGTAACCTCATGTCCCTGTGTTTGAGCAGCCTGATCCTGGGAAATGCAGCAATGGCCCTTCCCTGGGAAACAAACTCTGTTCCTTACGGGTGTGAAACAGCTTGAGAGAGCCTGGCCACCCTCTCGTTGGCTTGTTTCACTCTACGGTTGCCATATGGGCTTAGTTAGGGAAAAGATAAGTGCGACAGGACTTCCACTTCCCTGGCAAGCTATTCCTGCAGTTAAGGCTTCGTAGGAAACCTTCACACTGCTTTACCCTGAACAGGAGGCTGACCGAACACAGATGGCTCAAGGCAGAGGGGGAAGAACGTGCTTAAATGCAAAGCCCAACTTGCATCCCCCACTTCACGCATTGCTACATAAATTCTACATGAAGCGGAGCTGGGAAAAGACTCTAAATATCACACTGCTGGAAAAAACTTATTTTGATCTTTCACAAGGAGCTTTACCTGAATGAACTGAATATATTTCTGCTCCATCAGTCATTCACACTTCCCCTTTCTGATGTTTTCAGCAGCAATTGGAAAAGGTCATAAAGATTTAACTTTTGCGCTACATTAGACAAGTAATTACACCTTTTGCAGGACACACTATCACAGCACAGAATATCGACGTATTTTATTACAGGTTCCCGTTTTCATTCTCTTGTAACTTCATGAAAATTATTCCCTTTGAGGCTTTTAGATTTGTTGGTGTCTAAGAAATGATTCTATTTCTGTTAACTCTGAGTTGCTTTTGACATTCTGGTGGTTATGAGTGAGTGATAATAAACTTTAATAGTGACTGTGCTCTGAACGCTGACTCTATAAATACTGTCACGAGATTCCTGGTTCCTTGTCTTACTGCAACTCTACATCAGATCTGCCCTTCACAAAAATATATCTTTCAGCTACTCTCCTGGAAAATCACAGTAAGGCACACGAAAGATGAAGCTGATGTTTTGTTTTGTTGTGCATCATTGCCAATAAGACCTAATTTCTGTCTTATCTCTTCCTTTTCTTCCTCTGTTTTATGTTCTACTTTTCCTTGATTTGAAAGCTGTATGATTTGATTATAGCTTTTCCCTCTCTTTCAGCAAATCCCGCTGCCTTCTGCTGTGGGAGCGGGATAAAATCCTGTTAACAAGAATCTAAAACTCAGGTTTGGGAAAATATCCCGATTCATGTTTTAAAGCCCATCCTGTGCTTCAGTTTAGATACAGCCACGCATGTCTTCTTCAGCCAGGCTTTCTGGGGTTTGCATTTGCTGTGCACAGCCAGTCGTGCATTGTTTATGTACTCAACACAGAAAAGGATCTCTGGGAAGTTCTATAACATAGCATATACAGGTAAGTGACACATTTTTGGTGTTGTGATGTTTCTCAGTTCACTGAAAAACTACTTGGTATTAAGGAAACCTTTAAAAAAGGGGTTTTGTACTGTGTTAGTGTATTAAATGTTCTGTGTGTAGTTTTCATAGATAAAGAATATTGAAAGCTAAATCAACATATAAAAGGAGAGAGAGAAAGACATGAGAGAATATTGAAGTAACAGAATAAGACAGAAGGAGGCGAATGGGAAAAGGCAAGAAAATGCTAGAGGAGACAGAAAATTTGGGAAAAAAGGAAGGAGAATTAAGAAAATCTGTCTTGACAGACAGAGGGGACAGAAATAGCCCCTTTCATCAGGCAGCAAGCACTGCACACATTCAAACCAGATTCCCATGGCAGGAGCCACCAAAAACAGGAAGAAAGGCCTGAATGGGTGAAACTCGAACCTCAACAAACCAGCAAAGCCTGTGGACAATGGGACTGACTGAGGGCAAGCGAACAATCCCAACCTAAAGGAAAACAGTCCTTTAGGCAGCCAGAAATAGTGAAGCAAAGGGCAAAGCCTCCTGCTCTGAGTCCCACCCAACTCCTGCTTTTAACGCAGGCCTTCCTATGAAATGCAGCATCTCCATGTGGGCTGATGCTCCCATGAGTGTACAGGCAAACCTCTTCCTAAATCATCAGTTTTCCAGCAGAGCTCCTGGAAACGGCAATGACATGATCAGGCAAGGGATGGGCTGGAAATAACACCTGAAACCCACCACTTTCATCTCGGGGAAAATAAGCAAAAGCAAACCCAGCAGGTGGTATAGCAGCTGAGTGCATTTAAGCTTATAAAATATTGAAGTTTTGGAGCAGGTTTTTTGGGAATAAAGAAGGGGCAGGGCAACTCTGATCTATTAAAAACAAAGGCTTCTCGTCTTCCTCAAGAGATTGATAAAGGATTTAATCATTCTGGATCTGCTGTAAATTGTGCTGAGTTCTATCTGATCTGGGCTTAATAAATGAGAATGAGATGAATTTATTACTCATATTGCAATTTTACTCCTGGTTGTAACGTTGATTCCTCGTTCTGCACCTTTTGTACAGCTCCAGGGCCTGGAGTTGTTACTCAGAGGCACGTGGCACTAAGTGGGTGCCTTATCCAGCTTGTGGGATGCCACCTCAGAGCTCCTGGTACCCCTTGGAGCTCTCTGTTGACAGGCACCAGGGAGTCTCCTCCCCTCACTGGGCTGCAGGTGTAGCCCTGGAGTTGTGCCCAGCTCCTTCATGTTCAAGTCATGATGTTCTGCTGATGCGTTGTCCCAAAGACTCCAAAAATAACTCTCCTTGCAAAAAGAAGGAACAATTAAATGTTTTCCTTTACTTCCCTTGGCTGGGGCCTGGATGGAATTTGGAGCAGAGGGAGAGGGCCTGGCTGGGAACTGTGCTGCTGGGAAGCCTCTCTCTTGCCTTGGGGAGCACAGAGAGAGTTTGGGGTCATCATCCTGTCCTCATCCAGGACTGGGATATCCCTTACTCCAGGAGGAACAGGAGAGGTTCTCCACTTCTATTCTATGACGTGAAGCTGTGTTCTATTCAACTCCATTTCTAAATCCTGCTTGTTTTCCAGGTTCCTGATCTTCTTAGACAACAGCTACATGTCATACATCAAGGAGTGAGAGCTGTACCCAATCTGCTGGCTATGTGAGTGATCCCTGTTCCTCCAGGCCTGGAGAGGTTTGAACATAACATCATCCCTTCTATTGTGCCTAAGAGCTTGCCCATGGGAAATTGGAATAGCATTTATCCTCTAAGAGCTTCCTGTGGTAGGCATTCCTCCTCTCAGCTCACATACCATGCTGCTAGGGCAGAGCTGGGTTTTCCGTCCCAGCTCCTCATCTCTTCTCCATGCAGGTAAAACCACAGTTTTGCAGAGTGTCCCCTCTCTCTCGAGCCTGCTCCTAACAGCAGAGATGCTGGTCTGTACTGGTAGGGCATGGAAAATTTCCTCTTTAAGCTCCTGTAGAAGTTTCTGGTGGCCCTCTTTAATTTCCTTTTTTAAATTCCAGAAATCCTCCGTCAGTCTTTCCATGGATGAGAAGTAGGCCCATAATGGGGCGGAGGTAGATAGTTTCTTCATGTGTCTGGAGTCTGCCAAACCAGAATGCCCACTTCTTCTCTCTCCTTCCATGCCAACACTTCCAATGACTTGGCACATGACCACATGTTTTGTATACACTAGACGCTGTCTGGATTATGAGGGAATCACTCTGAAATCTGAAAAGATTATCTCCAGCACAGCAAATTCTCTCAGGCACCAGGTACCTTCCTCCATGGTGTTCCACTTGTCTTGGTGCACTGAAAAGCCTTCCTTGCAAAGATATCTTTCTCTCACACTTGACAAGAGCTGCCTCCAGAGGCTGAGCGTTCCTGGTCTTTTCCTGATCCTCTGGCCAATACCTGCATCCCAGGACAGGGATCCCAGTTGCTTGGCTTCATTACCATCCAGTACCGCACCGTCGGTCACAGTAGGTCTTGCCAAATACTCAATGATTTAAGTGGAAATAATCTTGAAAGAAATAATTAAAATCACTTCCAAAGGGAGGAATTGTTGAAAATGATATCACTTTCCTAATTAACTTTTTCTAAGTAATTGTTTTAATTAATCAAAAGAGGCATATTAGTCTTAAGCAGTGTAATTTTTCACTTTAGCCAGCACGTCACTAAGTTTCTTTTGACAGACTTATTGTTACATCACCGAAACTTTAAGTTTTGCTAAACTAACCCTAATAAGCTTCAAGGAACAAAGGAAAGCTGGACATCAAGGATCCAAAATTTATGGCCCTCCAAGGACATACTGGAGTAACCAGAAGAGACTGACAAAGACATTACAGCCTGAACACTGGGGACTTTGTTGGTGAAAAATTGATAAAAATGTGGGCTAATTAGCTAATTAGAAGCAAGAAACCAATAACTAATACAATAGTAATTAATGAAGAGAAATATGCAATTTAGAACCAATGAATGTTAATGTTTGCTAAAAATGTGTGAGTGAAGAGTTTTGGAAATGGAGTGCATGTGGCTGGAGTTACCTGCTATGCACCCCAGCTGGGACTAAAATAATGTCTACTCCCCAACCCTATCAAGTAAGAGTTTGGGAGTTTGATTTATCCCGATGTTTTTGGTGTCATACTGAGGAGCCCAGAACTGGACACAGGAGGATGAGTGTCCATACTGAGGGCCTTGGCAGCTCATGCAGCACAGCCAAGGAGTTTCTGAGCGGCACCAGGCCTGTTTTGTGTTTTTTCCCCCTTTTCCTCCACAGAAGCTCGCGGCCCCGGGGCGTCCCGAGCCCAAGATGGCGACTGCGGCGGGTCAGCCCTGTGGGAGGGGCGGGGGCGGGGAGGGTTTCCATAGCGGGTGTTTCACATCGGGGCCCTTCCTGGTCGGAGGCCGCCGGTCCCGGGGCAGCGAGCAGGGACGCGCCGCTGGGGAAGGCGGCAGAGGGAGGGAGGGAGGCCCCGGGAAGAGGAGGAAGCCGAGTAAAGGTAGGGACGAGCCGGGACTTTGCTCCGGCCATTGTGCGGCCCCGGGGTGGCCGGCTGGACCCGTCCATTGCGGGGGTGCGGGGGGGGCCGCGTGTGTGTGTGGAGGTGCCGCGCCGGACCCTCCATTGAAGCGGGCGGAGTCCTCCG
>VZTG01008757.1:452060-618323 GCA_013397845.1 Melanocharis versteri | reverse complement strand
GCCGGCTCCAGCAGTGTGCTGTGGTGCTCGGACTGTTCCATTCCCAGCGGAGGGGTGTGTGTGTTTTTGGAGGTTCCCTGCTCTTTCTGCTGGGGAGGGGGCGGCGGAGGGTGCGGGACGCGGCGGAGCCGGGAGTGCCGGGGGAGCCCGGGGAAAGCCCTGTGGAGATGCCCCTGGTCCCATTGTAGGGTTGGAGTGAGGTGTGGCGGCGTGAGGGGCCGCAGTCAGAGTGGGGCTGGGGGGGCCTGTGTGTGCGGGTGTGCGCTTGAAGGAGTCACGGCTGTAGGTCGGACACCTGGGGCCTCCGTGAGGCCCCCCTTTTCTGGCCATGTGGGAGGCGACAGTGCCGCCCTAGTCGGGAATAGGAAGGATTTCGATGGCTGAACCCTTTAATGTGACTTTCTGGCACCGCTGCTCTCTCTGTGCCTGCTCCCTCCTCTGCTTTTTGTAATACTTCAGGTGCGTGGTGGAAAGGGCCAGGCTGGCAGCGGTGGGCTGGGACAGAGGGCTTGCCCCAGGCTGTGCTCAGCCCTGGCTCTCCATGGCCCCTCTCCCAGCCCTTGGTTCCCATGGCCTTCTCCCAGCCCTCAGTCTCCGCTGGGACTGACAGCAAAGAGCCAGTTATTATCGGGTGTTTCAGGTTCTTTCTGTGGGGTGGATGGCTGCCTGTAGAAAACCACCGAAGTCACTGAACTGCCAGCTGAACGAGAGTCAAATGGTGACTTAAAAGTCACTGTCTCCAAACTCCTGTACCAGTTGTTCACCCGCATATGCTCGAGAATAACTTTCTTTGTGCCATTTGCTGCTTGGAGGAGGCAGCTGCACTGAAAGCTGGCTGTGAGGGGAGCTGGTTTTCAGCTTTCACTGAATCACAGTGGAGTGAAAACAAATCCACATCTGCCCTGTTGACAACAAATGTATCTTGTGAAGGATCATTTCAGTTAGGATAATTATATTAAATAATTGTTTTCTATGGTTTTCTAGCTTGCTGCGTGCCCTGCAATCTAGAGCTGCTGTGTGACAGTCGAAACTCCAACTCTGCCTGGCGTGTGTGTATTAAACACAGCGGCCAATCAGCAGTGCCTGAAACTAAAGGCGATTTGCCTCAACGCTTTGTAGTGTAAATATTCCTGCTATGAACAAAGGAGGGTGTGTCGTTGGGCTTGTTTCATTTGTACTTCCATGTGCTTCCTCATCTGTGGCCAGTCAGTGATTCTGTGTAGGTTCTGAAACAGTAGCAATTTCACTTTGTTGTGAATTGTGCATTTGTGCTGTCTTGGGCATTTTACTGAGCTGGGATGCTCGGGAGCTTGGTCCTGTATTAGGGATTTTTGTTATGTTCTTTTTAATATCTGTGCTCTGAAGTGACTTAGTTTTGCTCCTTTTTAACTTGTGTTGTTTCTGATTATAACTTTTAAGTTAATTCAGCTGAGATGCAGTGTAAAATAAGTATTTAGTAGAACTGCCTTTTAACCAGCTGTTCCTCTGCCCTCTGATTATACAGCACAGAAACCACCAATTTCAGACTTAATGTTTTGCTAGCCAGCTATCTGTGCAACTTTAAAACATAGTGCTTCTGAAATCTGTCTGTTTTCTGTGAGGGGCCATAACGTTTGGTTTAAAGAAGACGGTAAATGACACTAAAATAATGATTTGTGCAAGGGAGGCTCTCTTAAGACTGTTTTGTCTTTGTGTGTTTAAGCAGTGCAGTTGCATACTGCTCCTGTGATTTCTGGTTCTTGGGAACTGGGAGTATAAATTCTTAATGTTAACTCCTTAGCATCTAAGTTAAACAGATACTACAGTAACACACACACACAGGCTAGACCTAAATCTTTAATTGCCAACTTAAAAGGAAAATCTTTTCCCTGGGTAGAGTCATACTGCATAGAATTACAATATGCTGTAATTTGCTTGCAATCTGGCTCCTGCTAATTATCCTGAAACAGAGTATTGGGTAAAAAAGAGACCTGGCACCAGCTATGGAAACAGGTAATTGAATGTATTATGAGTGTGTGTGAATTTGAAGTTGCAAAGAGCTTCACTCACTGCAGGTGTTCCTTTCAAATCTCAGCTAAAATGCTGGTAGTTTCACAGCTACTGAAGGTGATACTCCCAAGAGTGAGTAGATGTGTGTCAGTAGAGGAAACATGGGATGGAATACAAGGGTTAGATCTTCAGGAAAAGACAAAGATCAAAGGTATGTGTGGGTGGGTTGGTGTTTCGTTTATTTTTTTTATTATAGCCTTGTTGATTGCTAGGGAAAGCACAAAGAGCGTCAGGCACTGTTTTGAATTAGAAGTTTTTCCAAGATGGTGTCTTTCAGAGAGACACTCAACAAGTAATACACTCTTTCTTTCTGTTTTGTAGTAGTTGGTAGTGTTTCTGTGCAGGAGAGAGCCCTGCAAGCATTGAAATAAACCAGGTTGGCTGAAAAAGCAAAGTGAAAACAATTTTGTTTCTAACAAACATTCCTAGGAAAAGATGTTGGCATTGCAATGCAATAGAAAGCAGGGACTGTCTGCCATTTGGTGTTGTTGACTTTCCATACTGCTTGCTATTGCTGTACTCAAAATTACAGATGAAAGACAAAACTTTCCTTTTTTAAAAAAAGTTATTTACAAGGGAAATTATATAAAACACACACATAGTGTTATTTCAAAGAACAACAGCTGAATTTACCAGAAATCTGCGTTGTCTGGTAAACAGATGCTAGCAACAGCTAAACAAAATATTTAGACACTGAAGGCAATACAGGAGTAGCAGTTTGTGGCTGGGAGTTGGAGGTCAGGTTGCTGTGGTGCACTGGAACATTCACTTTTCACACGTTTAGGTAGAACAGAGCTTCTGTATTGTCCCCATCCCATTTCCTCAGTGTTACGTGACAAGATTTTTATAAGCGATGAGGGTGCATAATTAAGCTATTATTAGCCTTAAGTGGTTTTCAAAGCTGCTGTTTTGTTTTTTCCTAATGAACAGCCTTTTCCTGTACATACACACAATAAAATGTCATGTAACACGATGTCTCAGAGGCAAAGTATTGCTAGTTCATATTTACAAAACTAAGGTGAGATAATGCCTTTGGAAAATCAAGTTGAATGGGAGGCTCTGGTCTTCCAGTTGATTATGCATAAGATTCAAGAAGAATTTGGGCCCAAAGGTAGTGTGAACCCTGTAAAAAATGCTTTGGACCTGGTTTGAGGGCTGTCTATTTGATCCATTTGATATTCTTAACATAATAGGTGTTATTAGCCCAGTAAATAATTAAATGTCATGGAAGTTATATTCGCTAATTTTGACACCAGTGATCAAGAGGAAGCTGACAAGGCTGCAGTTCTAGTGATATGTTTTAACAGACACTTTATTTTTGATTGGGCTGTGTGTGCTTAAATATTTAATTTAGCAGACATTCATGGAAAATTGACAGTTTCTGCAGTTCGAGCTGTTCTTCTTTGCTGATTGTAGCATCTCATGGTTTTGTGTTCATCTCTGCTTGTTTAGAATGTTTGTGTGTGGATTTTCTCAGCTGCTTTCTTCCCCTGCTGAGTCTCTTCTCTGTGTTACTTTTTCAGTGTAAAAAAGTTGGTTGTAGTTTTCAGTCTGCAGCTTTACCAAAGGCTTCCTTTTGGCCTTTGGATTTCTTTTTTTTGTAGTGTGTGTGTGTGGCTTTGATGTTTATTTTATTTTTTTTAAATTGTTTTAGCAGTTGATAAAGGAACCTTCTTGTGGTGTCCTGTGGTAGTTCCTGTACTACTTTGCTGTGTGCTGTAGATCTGTAAATGTTATGTGAAGTCATAATTTAGGAAAAGTTACATCTCTTCTTACATATTTTTGCATTTTGCTTTGCTCTTTTTTTAAGCATGAAGAGATCAGGAGAGTTGAGACTTGAAATCTGAGGCAGCACAAGATATTATCTGGCTGGATTAGCACAGGTGGTGAGGTTCAGCAGGTTCTAATTGGTTTTGAAAAGAGGAAATATATCACATAATATTCCATAACTTACAGATAGCCTCTATTTGTGCAGGTATTAGAAGAAAACTCTTTACAGCTTAGTAGATATGTTGGATTTCGTCTTTTCATCTCAGCTGTGAGGTGAAGTTTCTTTCGTTTAACTGTTCAATCAGACTTGTATAAACTTGCTTTTAGCAGCAGGAGGGAGATTATATAATAAATTTTTCAAAATGTACTTGCTGTGCTGTCGTTGTTGGAGATTAAGTCGTCTATATTTGGCTTCAGGGAGGGCCAGGCATATTGTTAGTGAATCCATATCTGCCCTACTTGGGTATCTTTTTTTGAAATCAATGAGGAGTTGATGGAACTGTAGGTTTATAGTTGCTAGAAATGGTAACTTTTTCAGGTTTTGCTTCTGAGAAGGAAATGTTGGATGTCAGTGCCAACCTGTGCTTGTTTAGTAATCTTAATTGCATTTCTTGCGTTTTAAAAAGTGGTTTTTTGCATTGTTTTGCCAGCTGAGGTTGCTGAAGGAAAATACTACTTTGGAATTTTCAGTTACTATATCCATATTGTAGTCTTGTACTTTTAACTTTTTAACTGCTCCCAAGAGGTAACAAAAATTATATTTTATAGCACTTCTTTTAGCACATACACAAGTTTATAATGTGATTGTTAGAATAAGGTGCATGTTTTGAGTCGATAAGCAGCTAAATATATCCATAAGCAGTAAAGCTCCCCAGTCATAACAAACACATCATTGTGTTCCTTTTTCTTTTTTTAACAAAGAGGATGAAAAGATAGCAGGAAAGACAGTTTATATGTAAGCATATATTCTAGTGATTTGGAGTTGAAAAAATTATTTGTATTTTTATTTTCCTCCCACCTTCAGGACATGTATACCTCTGAGAAACCTTCTCCAACAAGATACCTTGCTTCGAGACCTGTCTTGGATTATATACAAAGAAGTTTCCAGTCATGAGTAAGTAGATTTCTTCCTTTCAGAAAAAAAGAAACCCTTAGTTTGTAGTTTAGAAGAGCTGTACTTTCTTAGTAGGTTTTGGAAGGTGGTTATTCCTTGAAAATATTCATACTGTGTTTTGTGTCTTCAGTCTTGTAAAAATAACCAAATAAAGCTGAGATTTGGCAGATGCCATTTTTAATCTGCAAATTTTTGATCAATGTGTGCTCTGTAAGACTTCTCTGTAGTCTGGTCTCATTTTTAAGAAGTTGAGTTCTGTAACAAGCTGATGTTTGTTTTATTCAGTGTAAATAAAACATGTAACTCTGAGGGGAAAATGCCTTGGGTTTGCTGAGAATTCCAAAATTTGTGACTGCCTAGTAAATTAAAACAACTGGTAAAAATCCAACATAAAATCAATGGACTTCATTTAATAGGAAAAAAATTAATTTGTTACTCAAATTCCAGTATAGAGGTTTGATCCCAAAGGAATTCTGACATGTATTGGAATGATCTGAGCCATAGACAATGTGACTTAATATCTGTTATGGTGGAAAAAAACGGATGAAAGACACCGGAAGTTTTGGTTTAGGTCATATCTGATGTGTAAGATAACCTCTTTTTAGTGAACTCATTTGAGTATTTAAGTTTTGCAGATGGGAGGCTTCTTAATGCAACTTTTGTCAGCAATCTTACTTGGCCTTGCCTCATGTAGAAATAAGGATAAAACTTTATTTGCACAGGAACTGTATTTGTAATGTAGCTCAGCTTCAACACAACTGTACTGAACGTGCTGAAGAAAAAGCATCTTGTTCATAGGATAATTATATCCTGTGCTAGTAAAATAAGACCATTTGAGTTTCTGGGAGGAAGTGAGTAAAGAAAATTGTTGGTTAAATTTCTTGTCAGACTAAATGAAAAATGATTGTTCTTGACAACTGGAAATAAAAAAGAATGATGGAGGAAATGCTTGCTAAATGCAGCAGAGGAAAAATTACACCAAAAAAAGGACTGCAAGAACTGCTGAGCTATAGGGTTGATGCTAGTGTAGATAGAACTATTTTAGTTTTTATATAGATTTCTCTCTATTTTCTTTCATAGTGCTGTTCACACTTGTTTACTTTCTGATGTTCAAAGTATTTGCTGTATTGCATAGAGGACAATTTTCCAGGCAGTTACTCAAGTACCGGAATATCCTGATTTGTCAAACACTGTGTATGAATCTTCATTTGTTTTATAGAGCTTTTCATGTGCTGTCATTGCTTTATGTACAGTCTCACACATAACAAATAACTGACTCACAGTTGCTGTGTTAAGTGTGACTTCTGGATGCTGCTGTGGTGGTGTCGGTTTGGGAACAGCACATACCGACCATGCTAGAGCAAAACACCCTTGGTTTTGGTCAGATTTGGAGCTGATTCCAGACTGGAGGGTTCAGCTGTTCATTAGGAAGAATGAAGACCCTTATTCAAATGCAGGACAACACTTTGGCAGGGACTTTCTGTGGTAGTCAGTAATAATGTTCTTCAATGTTGGACGCTGCATTCCTGTGATACAGGGGATGCTTGAGCCTGTGCTAGGTGATGGGCTTCAAGGGCACAACACAAAGTGCCACTTCTTCAAAAATACAGTTTAGAGAAGATTAGATGCTTTGTATTTGGGCGATTTGAATTTCTTAGTTTATGGTTTACTTGAGAGAAACTTGAACTCTTAAGCAGAATCCTTAGCTCCTCTTTCCTAAATATCTCAGTCAAGAAGGTATGTATCATATCTTAGGAAGCTGCGTTTATTTGCATAGCTCTGTAGATGTGAGCTTATTCACAAAATCTGTGAGCACCTAGAATAGCTAGATGTATTAAAAATGGTGGGAGGCTCTAGTATTCCTAACTTGTGCATCACCTAGTGTCATTCAAACCAAAAATCTATCTAAAATGAGGTAATCTCAGCCTTCAGAAGGCCAGTAAAAACTCCAGAATGCTGTTATGTGCAGGCTACATGACTGACTCCTACTTGTTATTTTCTTGTGAGGTACTTGATGCAATATATATTTCCATTGCTCTTTGTGAAGGGCTGTGCTAGATGCTAAGTCCTAAAATGATTAAATCAGTTTTCTAATATCTGTCCTAAATTTCTTCACAGGCAGATCATATCTATATGGGTTTTTTTGCCAACTTCATTCGCTGGCTTAAGTAATTTTTGCCATATAATATTTGTTGTTTACCATATAAAATTTGTTACTTAAAGCTTATTATTTTATTGAAATAGCTTGTGGAAGTGAACCTGTTTATATCCTGGTACTTATGAAGCACATATATGCTTATTTTTAAGCCCATGATCAGTTAAATTTTTTTTGAAAGTGAATGAGAGAACTGCTTTTTTTATTTAACTGTTTTAATAGCTACCAGGTGTGTAAGTGCATGCTTTGGATCCTGTTCCCCTGTGCTGGGGAAGGGCATTGACAGAATTGCAAAGTTCACCATTCATGGTATTAGTTTATTGTTGGACAATACAAAAAAATTGTTAAAATGAGACAGTCTCTGTTAAGGCTTTTATTTCTGTGGAATAGCTTTATAAATGTCTGTTTTCATAAATAAGGGTAAGACAGATTTGTATTTGAAATTGTGCTTTTCCACTGTGTGCCTTGTAGGACACTGAGGTAGTATCCCTAAAGGATTTGTAATAGTATGAAGTGTAGCTAAGTGAAGTTGATTATTGATTTGTTTTGAATTTAAAGATGGCTTTTCAGAGAAATCCTGGTGGATGCAACCTGCCTAGAATGTCCCACTACAGAAAGAGTTGACTTAATCTACATTTTCTCCAGACACTAACATTTAGTGGCCAGAAAATGTGTAGTATCATGATAAATTCTTAATATTATAAACTCTGCTCTTTATATTTGGGAATTTTTCTGTGCTTTTCTCCTTTGAGGAAAGGTCAGTACAGTGAAATTATTTGAGCTGCTGCAGTGAAACTAAATGTTAGTGCACACTATTGCAACAAGCTGCTGATGTCTTAATTTTTTCCCCTAAATGTGTAAGATGCTGTGCCAGCTTATAATACAGAATATTTATTTCCTGACTTTCTTTCTGCTTTTAATTTTATTTCTCACACACAATAAACTTTATGCAGTATGCAGTTGGGAAGGTCACCTGCTTCTTTGTGCTTCACTCCCATCAATTCAGGTTTTCTTTCTGTTTGACTGAGGGTAGGAACACATTTTGTGTGTTTTGAGAGATGCTGTGAAATGTAATCTTACATTCTGCAAATGGTTGGTGTGGCCTGGTAATGACGGGGGAAGTTTTTGCTTCACCAGTTCAAATCAAACCCACCATGGTGTGATTAAAGGCTGCTTCTGTTTGATGGTTGGTTACATACCTTGACCTCTCATTACAGTTCTGGCTTTCTAGTCTGTGTTCACAGAGGAACCTTATGGTTTTGGGATTTCTAAAAACATAGATTTCTTTTCTTTCCTTCTGTGTTCTTGTAGTGTATGTAAAGAGATAGTTTTGGCTGTCAGTTTCCCTGTTCATGAGCAGTGAACTTGGGAATTAAAACAAGCGTTAAAGTCGGCCATAACAGATAAAGATGCAGTGCTGTAGTGAGTCCCTCAGGGCCAGGGTGGATGGGGCTTGGAGCAGCCTGGTCTAGTGGAAGGTGTCCCTGTCCATGGCAGGGTGTAGGAACTGGATGATCTTGAGGTCCCTTCCAACCCAAACCATTCTGCACGTTGTTATTTCTGTGCTTGCAGCTGAGGAAAGTGTTCTGGGCATCTGTAGAGCTTCCTGTGCTAAGGAAAATCCGGGAGTTAAGGCTGGCTCAGTTTTCCCCCTCACCCCTGATCTCCCCTCCTGGTGTGTCAGAATGAGTCTGTGGTGAACTGGGGACCAAATCAAACTGTTCATAAAGTAAATACTGGGAAATAGACTTTTTGTTTGTTTTTCCCAAAGTGTAGGTGCCCTGTGCATTTTATGTATAGTGGGTAAAGTGTTGCAAATAATTATAATGCTGAATGATTTGGTGGAAGACGCTTTGTAGTCATCATTTCTTTGTGGTGAGCTGAGATTGAATGAAAGAAAGGAAAAAGTCTAGGTTCTGATTCACTGACATAACTGCATGCTGGAGAAGGAGAGCTTAGAAGTGAACTAAAATACTTTTACAATATCTAATAAGGAATAGCTAAAGGATGTCAGATTCTTATGTTACATGCTAAGTTTTTGTTTTATTTTTGAACCATGAACCCTGAATGCCCAGTCATAAAATGCAAGTTTGAAGCTACAGTTTGTGAAGTGTTTTCACAATTGTTGCTGTGATTTCACAGCACAATTATATTTTAATCTTTATAAATACTGTGACTTGAGAAATAGAGAAGAAGCTATTGTGTCTTCTGGGTTGTCTTTCCTTAAACTTGAAATAGTAATTCTTGATGAAAAACTGAAGCTCTGAATGATAAAGAATTGTAGGATACGGGGGATAAAGAGCCATAATGCAGATTTGAAAAAGGTTGCTTTGAAGACTTGTGATATGTTTATAAAAGTAGGTTACTATTATTTAACTCCTTTATTAAGGAAAATAAAATATATTAAAAGGAGTTAAATAATAGTAACCCCCCTGCAACTCAGCTGTGTGAAAAAGAAGGAAACCCACAAGACTGTTAAATAGCAAACTGCTGTATATTAGTGACCCCCTAAAATTTGCTTCATTGATAATATCAGTGTTTATTTAATGTTTCCTCTTTTTTTATTGAAGCTGTCAAGGGAATTTACCACTGTAACTGTAGTGACACATGAGAATTTGGATCAGTAGCGGTACACTATTAACTTTTTTATAGTGGGATGTTGAAGTATGGAAAATACATGTTGTTGTTTGGCTCTAGAATCTTGTAGTAGGGTCACTCGGTCTTGTTTCACTGTTAGTCCTCTGTGTTTGCTTAACTTTTTAGATCTGTTTTCTTAGGGTACTGCTGCTTGCTGGTGTATCTCCTCTTTATAGTGCAGCTTGTATGTGGTGAGACTGTCAGCAGCTGCGCTGGAGATAATTTTCTGACCAAAATACAGATTCAGTGGTCAGAATTAATGAATTACAGAAACTTACATGGTCTTGACGAAGAAGTTTTGAATGAAGTTTCATTAGAAAGGTCTGGGCTGTAGGAGCCAAGGCTGAACTCAGGGTCTTAAAATTTCATGACCTCTTTAAAAAGTTGCCCATGCCAGTAATGGGGGCGGTGTCCTTTGCCTGCCTGAATTCCTGCATTCTTCCTTGTTAAAGGAGCATTCGTGAAGCTAATTGGAACTGGGTGGGCTCCCTAAGCTCTTGCCTAGGTAGCTGCATCCATGGTTGCACTGCTGCCGTGCAGGGAGAGCAGTGCAGAGCTGGGGGTCAGTGATCTGTGGGTGAGACTCTGGTAAATGCTGTTTTTTCCCTTGCTGAAAGCGTGCATGGAGCTATAGCTTAAGTTGTTCAGGAATGTAGTAATCTTGGGCTTCCTCTGTGCTAAGCAAGGAGACGCATCTCCAGAGGGCTAATCAGATCTTGGATGACCCAGTTTCTTACCAAGACTGTAATTAAACTGCTCCTCTGAATACACAGGGTGCATGAGTAGCAATAAAATACAAACCAAAATAGTTTGCACAGAACTGATGCATCACATGGGGGAAATGCAGGCACGTTAGTCAAAACTTACTTGTTGTTTTAATATTCGCATTTTGTTGTGTTGGCTTTCTTATTTATTCAATTGACGTAATGATGCAGCTTCTCAGACCTTGTGGATTTTTTTTTTGCTCATAGTACAGCTATTTGAATATATCACAACACAAATGAAATCTTTTTGACATCTGTCTGTATTTAAACAGATTTTAAAATAATTTTAAAATCTGTTTTCATAATCCTTCCTTTATTTTTGGTCACTTTTTAGGGTATTTAGGGCTGGTAAGTTGTTGCTTCCCTTGCACTTAAAATTTATTTTTAGATCAAAGAGGCAGATAAACAGTTTTTGGATTTTATTCTGTCACGTATTTACTTGAACAAAGTAAGTCTTCAGTCTCCATAGTCTGAAGTGAATTTGCATCTTTGCAGGAGGCTGCAGTTACCAAAAATGTATTCATCACATCCAGAAGCTGTGTTTGCAGGTGGTAGGTTCAAGTTCAGTAGTGTCAATTTTTATAGGGCTTTGCTAACAAGCAGTTATTGTGTAGTACTTACTGTTTAATTTAAATTAGTTAATGTATAGTAAAGATAAATTAGTAAAACCCTTTGCAAATATTTCAGATACATTTACTGAACGGGTTTTAAAAGGAGTTATGTTTATTTCAAAATTTATTTTTCCATAAAGGGAACTTGAAATCTATCTTCTTTTATTTGGGATTTTTCCTGGCAGGTTAACTGGGCTTCTCTAAATAAGTTAGTGCAACATGACACCTACTTTTAAAGAGATGTAATTTCTGTTTGTAAACCAAGATGTTGGCACTGGCAGGAAACTATTGTTAGCTTTGAGCTGTCAGGAGAGCTGTGGCAGGAAAATTACCATCATTAATGTTGTTGGAGTTCCAGTGTTTTTGTATACACACTGTTCCCCAAATGTGTCCTTTTTGGGCACTTGCACTTCATATTTATTCAGCCATGTTTGTACTGGAAATTAAGGTTGGATTGTTTACAAATTATTTACTTTATGATACTCTAGCTGTGTGTGTCACCAAAACAACAAGGATGATAGAAAGATGGTTATGATAGTAATTTAGGTATATTTAAACATTCATTACATGTTTTATTTGTGATACATATATTATGTAATTATTTTCTCTTTATATTATAAATTACATATCTACATAAAATGTATTAAAATTCTTTTATTTATGTGTTTATAAATTAAAGAGAGTCATGTTTTAAAATTTGTCTGCCTCAGTGTTTTGATTGATGGCCAGTAAAGAGTGCTGAATTTTTATGACTAATTGGCATACACAGGAGTACATGCCTTTGGCATGATAATATTCTCCCATTACATAGTTTTTTTATTTAAATCTTAGTCTTTGGGCCTCTCTCTGTGCTCCTTTATATAGAACATTGCACAATGATGCCTTTATCGTGGGTCTTTGGTGCTCCTGCAGCAGAAGGAGTGAGTAGCACAAGAACACTGTAACCTTGTTCTCTGGAGTGAGTATCAAGTATCTGCCACTATGTAAGCAATTCATATTTCTGGGGTCCTATTCATCCTGCGATAAATTGAAGGTGGTGTTCAAGTACATTCCAAAGGGGAAGGATGCAGAAATTCCCAACTAAAACACGGATGAAAAGCAACAGTTATAAATGTAGATGTTTGGGTGGGCACCCCCTTCTCTGCATAAGGCCCTGTGTAGTCACAGAACGATGCTGCAGTTACTGCAGGACGACTTTTAGAGGCTGCAGTTTTAAGCTCTCTAATGGTGGTGTTATTTCCTGTTGAATCAAAGAATTCGCAAAACAGCTGAATCAGATGAAGGATTAGAAATGGACTAAAGAAGAACTTTTCCAACAACAGTGTTAAGTGAGGTGTTCACAGGACTTTCCTTGCCTGTCGTGAGTCATGTTGATTCTCATTTTCCATTGATTGAATAATATGATTGAATAATATACACCACGGTGCAGGAAAAGTGAAGCACTGCTGCTCATTGGTGTAACTTTATCACAGATAAGAAAACTAATTGAGCTGCAGTCTCATTTTAAGTTGTTATTCATGTTCATATTCAAGAAACAAATCACCTGATTTAAGAGGCATGTGGTTATTTTAAGCTAAATTGACTGTGTTTCAAGAAAAACGATTTTGACATGCTTTACCCAACTACTGCTAGGAAACAACTTCTTTGATTTGTAACACAGTTGGAAAATATTTGGGATTGTTGCCAGAAGTGGGGTTGTGCAAGTAATGTCAGCGAGATTACTGGCTCCATATTTGTTTAAATTTAAAGATCTTTTCTTTACTTAAACTATCCAGCCTGTTATCCTTTCACTGTTTACAAGGATGGTTGCAGATGTTTGTGGTGACGAAGTAGCTGCACTTACGTGATGTCCTGTCAATCAGCTGATTATAAGGCTTGTTTAAGCTCTCATTGCAAAGGACCCTCTCCCCTATAATTAAGATACTTTAATTCCTAAGATTAGGTGGGATACTGTCAAGATAGCAGTGGAATTTTTTCAAGGCTATTGGTAAGCCTGGACCTATCCTGCTTGAAATTTCTGAAGCGAGCACAAAGCTGTATAGAACTCCCAAGTCATTCTGGTTTGGGAAGCTGGTGTGATGTGTTGTTTTCTTTCTTTTTCATCTCTTCCTTTTTTTTTTTTCTCAGTTTTATTTTGTGTAACAGAATGGTCTCCAGAATGGAAGGCATACCAACATGCTGTAGAATCTCAGTGCTTTTGGCCAGGGCAGTCATTAATCTACCAGATCACTAATGTAAAAGGGCACTTTGTTTTAATAAAGCACTTTGGTTTGCCATAGGAGAGGGTTCTTGAATGCGGTCTTTCTGTTTTAGCCTTGAAAAGCTCTTTGAAAACCTGCCTAATTCTGTGGTGGAGTGCTGAAAGCCTTACTCAGAACTCTTTTGAGCACAAGTCAGACTTGCCAGAATTTTTAGGGACATAGGGAAGTAAGTCTCTCACCAGAATGTTCTGTCGCATTCAATATAAACCTTTTTCCTTCTCTCTCTCTCTCTTTTTTTTTTTTTTTTTTTTTTTTTTGGTAGTAGAATTTTATGCAGCATTATACGAGGAGTTTTATTTTGTGGTGCTACTGTGTCCGAGTTGTACAAACAGTACAATGGCATAACCTTCCATTCCTGCACTCCCCCAAATTTAGGTTTGGAGGTGACACCTGTGGGCTGCAGCTCTGAGTTCTCGGAGCGATGCTGTGCTACAGCCATGCTTGTGTTCAGGCTGCTCTACAGACCTTGCTTGCCTTGTGAGCTTCAGAGCAGTTACAGTTCCTATTATTTTATATCTGGTTGCGAAAACTAGACAAGCTTTTAGCTTCCTCTCCTCCCGGTTGCAGCAAATTACTATAAGAATGTTTCAAGGATGTCAGGCTTGGTCTTGGAGAACAGGAGAGAAAAAATTTGGTCTGTTGCTTGCTGTAAGAAGATGAGGTACAAATTGAAAAGTGTCAGATTTGCTTTTTATTTCCTCCTCACTTCCTTCCCTGGCCCCCCGTCCCTTTTCTATGTCAGAAGCAGTGACAAAAGTATTTATACATTTTGCTTTAAGTATGTGGTAGGAAAGTTTTGTTTTTAGAGCAAAGGCTAATGAGTCACTTTTAGTGACATTTCAGTATTTATTTATTCCTTGTGCATTAAAACAAACTAAAAGAAGTAATATTTATGTGAAACTCACTGTAAGGCTCTTGAGCGGTTTTTTTCCCCTCTTCTTAATGCAATCAGTCATTAAGTGGAACATCCATTTAGGAGAACTAACACAATTTGTGGTTTTGTTTAACACTGTATATTCAGTGGACTTATGGGATGATACAGCAAGGCCAGGTTATCTGGGTGTTATTCAGTGAAACTTAACAAGGATAAATCCACTGCAAGGCGGGGATGCTGGCACTTCTGTTCCTTTAGCACTGGTGTGGTGCCAGTGGGAGTTAAAATGCTAGGTTGCAGTGCCTGAATGTAATACTGGGTAGAGTGATGACCCTTCTTGTCTGGACCACGGCAGTTGTTGGCTAAAACTTGGCATGATTTTCAATTCTCTACAGCTACAGAGAACATAGAGAACAGTAAATACACTACAGTTTTCCATCTGCCAGAACTGGGACAGTGTTAGTAGGTTCCTCTGTTCTTGTTCATGGGATAAGTAGGTAAGGCATTCTTCATTTGGATAAATTGATTGTCTTAAGGTGAAGCTGACTAAAGAAGTCTCAGATGCCCAGATGTTTCCACCATTTTTTCACTGATGAGGGAATAGGAGAACTCTTCAACAATGGAAGCATGTATATGTTTTTATGGGAAATAGGATTGGATATGGAGGAAATGGGACCTGCTTGTTACAGCACACTAAATAAATCCAGTTGTAAGAACAGAGGCAAAACAGAGATAACCATAAAGGTAGCCACAACCAGCCACTTAGACAGAAAACATCTCAAATACAGCTCTAGCATTAAACTTAAGTAGTCACAGTTAACGTGATTGTCATATTCATGTGCTAAGCTTGGATTTTTAAAATATGTTAGTTAAAATCTGCTTTGAAGGACTGCATTTTCTGAGTGAATGCAGAAGGAGAGCAGGAGGCAGAGATCTGAAAGTGAACAGGTAATGGTGTCTCCCACTAGAACACAACTGCAGGAAGCAAACAGACCCAGTACACTTCCTTTTAAAGGAAGGTGTGTCCCTTCTGCTCTGTGTGACCTTTGGGTTAATTTCCATTGGCTACTTTTGAAATGTTGACTTTGTTCTTCTTTTGAATGTGGTTTTTCATCACTAAGGTAGGCTGCATTTGTGGGATTAGGTGCCACCTTAGTGTTAATTAGCCTATTGCAGAGTATTCAAAAACTTGTTCTGAAAGTTTTGATTTTTCTTGCAGAGACAGAAAGCCACACCATGTACTACTTGCTGCAAACTATGCCTGCAAATGCATGGGCTTAATAAAAGTAGTGTATTTTGCAGTGGACTAATAAGGTTTGATGTTCTTCCTGGTGCCTCTCTACAGCTGCATTTTATTACTTGGATTAAATGTCAGCGTAGAAATGTGCGTGCAGTGAAGGATTTAAACATGCTAACAAATAGCAGTGCATAGAATTTTCTAGTTTTTCTTTGCCTCAGGGAGGTACAACATTATTAGTCTCCTTCATATCCTCTTCAAAAGCAAACCAAGTAAGGGTTTAAATTAAAAGCAAAGTTTTTATTTTTCTTCTTTCTTTGAATTGAACACACATTCACTTTTATCAGTCTTTGCCTGATTAAACTAATGAATGTACTTTGCCTTCAGTATTAGCATATGTAGGATAGTAATAGTTTTGATTTTTGTTTTATATTGCAAAACCAAAAAAAGTCTTTAATGACTAGTGTGGCTGCTTTCTATGTGCTTAGGTTTGACAGAACATTTAATAGTATCCTTTAGCTTAAGATAAATTTGTCGATTAGCACTACAGCCATGACCCAAATCCAGGCAGTGTAAAATTGCTGCATATTCTGTTTGAAATGCTGCAAATGCAGGAAATGCTGCCTATTATTGGGGAATATATTTTAAATAGTTTTTGTTATTGTAATTAAAACTTCATTAATGTCTGATTTCTTTTTGAGACTTCTAGTATGGAACTTTTTTTTTCTCAGAAAAATCTTCATTTGCAGCTAAAGCTGTTTGAAAACTTGCCATCTAATATGAAGAAGACAGGAATTCTGTGGGGTGTGTGTATTCACTGAGATGAGATTTTGCACTACCATCCTCTTTCTTCCTCCTGTTTAAAAAAAAAAACACCAAACCTTATTTTATCAATTATTTAAAATGGACTGCTTAAAACTCTCTTTTTTGAGGGGGAGGTGGTGGGATTCCATTTGCTTTGTTGGTGCTTTCTTGACCAGTTCATGAGCCTTATAAAGTGACCATTTGGCCTTTGAAGGGTGAGGGAGAGGAGAAAGAAATGGAATTAATTTGAAGATTCATAATAAGAATCTGTGATTCTGTTCTTACTCCTTTTCATGACAATTTATAGCTTGCTTAACACAATCCTAATCACATAGACCCAAAAGACATGAGTACCTCTGGATCTAAGGAATTCTGCACTGCAGCCTGAGCTAATCCTTTTGCCAGGTCTTTATGGGTTAAATATCTAAGAGCTGTTGGAAGCCGGTGAACTGTTGCTAAACTGTGTAGTTTAGATGTAGTTTAGTTTGTATGTCTAAATCTGATGGTACAGTTCTACAGAAAATATGAGTAAAGAAGAAGCAGTACCCTTACTTTTCTCATGGAGGTGACAGGTATAAAACACATTTGTTGGGAAGAAAAAAATAAATTGTACATCTACACATGTTTTTTCACTTTTTGTAAATTTTTTTTTGGAAGAGTGCATCAAGACTTATGTGAGCACAAACTTGTGGTACTGATCTCCATTAGTGTGTGGTGTCTGTTATCAGGGTGATAAAAGTGATCTACACGGGCACTTCCCTTGGCTTCATCGCGGCTCTCTGGGAGACACGCTGTCTGTCTTGTTATAGTCTAGAGCCACTTGCAGAATGTGTTGTGGCAAGAGCTGAGGGGGTGAAAACTGATGCAAGAAGGGTAACAGTGAGAGCATTGAGCTGGGATGGGATTGTGCAATGCTTAGTTTTCCTTCCCTGTGTGCAGTAAGGTCTGTGGAATGTGGCCCTGTGTTTTTCTGCCTTCCCTTTTCCCCAGTTATAGCATTTGTTTTTCTATTTTGGGTTTATAGGGTTTTTTCCTGGAACAGGTAGAATTACTTTCATTGGTCATTTATTGAAGTTTTCCATCATCTGAATTTAATGAACAGCTTTCTTGTATGTTTAAAGTGTAAAGAAAAACAGACTTTAAAAAAATAGCTTTCTCTTGAAATCATTACTTTTCCAGCCTTTAGATCAAGCCACTTTCTCTTCCCAAGAAGATGCCTTCTAAATAAGGCTCATAGATCTGCATCAGTTTCTTTTAAAAACTGTAGCTGTAGTTTCATGCTTTAAAATTGGTAGCAAACCTGCTAGAAATGAAGAAAAAATATTCCTAAATGGTTGCAAATTCTGTTGGATTCAGCAGTTATTGGCTCTGAAGAGCCATTGAGAAGACTGAGGACGTTTATTTATTTTTATGGATGCTTTGCAAAGTGCATAGCCAAAAGCAATCATTTTTGAAAAATGAGCTCTTGAATAATAACTGGAGTTGTATCACTGGTGCAAACATTTTTACAAGAAAGGCTGTCAGAATTTCACAGAGGAATTCTTGAGAGCATTAGGTTTTCTTTTTGCCTTTTTCATGCTGCAAAGAATGATCTGTAGAAAATAATGAAGATTAAGAATTTAAAGTTTCAGAGATTTATGGGGACAGTTAGTTATTGATCTAGAACTCTAGAATTCTTTTCCAACTACAATAGATTATTTAAAACTTAGTGAAAACTCTAGGCTTCAGTTCAGAGATTGGAAAATTAATTCAAAATATTAGTAAGAAACAATAGATAACCTACTTTATAGCAGCTGTAGTAATAATTTGTAGTATGACATATGGCTTGCCTCAGAGCTCAATGCCTAATTGTTTTGAGATAATAATTTGAAGACCAGTTGTGACAGGAGCAGTCACAGAGTGTCATGAAACAAAATGTTTCTGTGCATACTGAAGGTATTTGTCTTAGCTGCTGGATAGATGTTATCTGAATTCGTTGTTTTTGCAAGAAATAAGCAGGTTGTTTTGTGGAGGGACTATGCAAATGTTCTTATAATATACTCTTCCTTTTACTTGATAGTTAAAGAGTCTTTTCCCAGCTAATATGCCTGACTTGTATTTCCTTAATCCTTTAATCTATTCTTGAAAACTTTTATCCCGCATATAAGATAGTTGTTCCTGATGAGAAAATCATCCTCATTTTCTGAGCCCCTTTGCTGAGATGGGAGGGACGATGAAGCAGTTGTGCCATGTGTGGTTTCTGAAACTGCAGCTTTTAAAGCAAACCTTTGGATGGGTCATTAAGGGCAGCTGCCCTCACTTTTGATGGCCCTGGAGTTTTTATGGCCCCTGTTACAGACAGCCCTGCCCGGACAGCCCTGCTGACTCACACCGTGCTGAAACACCTTCTGGGTGTTACAGCCTAGGAAGGAGGGTCCAAAGAGCAAATGCACCCTGCTCTCTTGTAAATCCTCTTCTCCTGCCTCTAACTTCAGACTTTACACTGTTGCAGAACTAGAGTCACCAGAAGTGTTTTGTGTATTTATTTGCTTTCTAGAGGACTTAAGGTTTGATCCTGCTGCCGTTGAAACGTTAGTGACAGAACTGCCCTGGGCTGAGACCTTCTTGGCCATTTTGTTATGAGCTCTCCATTCCCTGGCGTGTCAGGCCTGCAAGCTTGGCATCGTAACCATGTGTAGAGTCTAGCAGGTAGGGAAAAGGACATAATTCTGTCTGTGGGGAACATAGGGGAGGATAATGAAGCCAGGCCTGCACAGGTTTCTGCAGAGATGTGGCAAGTAATCTGTATGCAGAATATCTGAATTCTGGACAGTTACGGTTGATAAGAGATGGGAAAAGGACAGTGACAGTAACTTTGCATCTCAACTCAAACGTGCGCAGGGCTGTTGTTCCTATGAATGAAAGCCCTTGAGGCATTGCAGTGGGTTGGGTTTTTTTCTGTTAGCTTGTACATCTTTCTGTAAACGAGGACACAACAAGCAGGCGATTTTTGGGTAGCTGCGGTGCTGCCTGGGAAAACCCTGAGGGTTCTTGATGGTTTTTTAATAGCCTAGACAGAATGCTGTGAAGATATAAACATTACAGATAGAAGAGAGTGAAAGAGAAAATATTAAGGCTTCCTCAGATTTAAATTCTGATGTTCCCTACCCGCTGTCAAAAACCTTTGACAAATACCCACTGAGCCATCCTTCTGCAGCATCATTTGTGCTGTATATGTGTTACCTCCTGGCAACATGCTTCATGGAAAAGAACTGCTTCCAAAGATCAGTTGATTATAATTATGTTAACGGAAGCATTTTTATTCTGAATTGTGATAGCTGACTAATCAGGATGCAGGTAATTTCTTTTATTACGCTTAGGAGAGATCAAGGGCTGTACACAGTGATTGATGAAATCCCATCCTGGTTAGCTGTTCCTTCCAATACCAGTGTATTTCATCAGGTTGAGGTCATGTGCATGATTTCTGTATTCCCTACAATTTTGAAGTCAAGGAAGAAAAGCAAAATCCAAGAACATCATCAAGCACATATTGCTTAGCAAGCTCGCAGTTGAAGAGGAAAAAAGCTTGGCAGAGATCCATGGTCTATGCATTGAATATGTAGCACTATTTTTCGCTCAAACAGAATCTACTCAAATTGTTACACGAAATTTATGACATGGTTTCGTTGTGGTTCACCTTGTGTATCTGTGTCAGAATTACTGTGAACTTCCATCTGGTGTATCCTTGTCCACAGTGGGTGTTTTGTCAGGATGTGTGGTCTGAGAGGTGGCAGTTGTAGTGACAGATTGTATGGAAGTATCAGTTGGTTCAGTATCAGTCTAAGATAAGAGTGAACTATAACCAAATTCTGACTCATGAGTAACAGATAAAATTATACAATTTAACCAGTTAGTGTGTTTTATTTCTAGAAGTCTTTTTGGTATTGCCTCTATACTAAAGCAGGTTTAGTGTTGCTGTCTTGGTGTATAAATTGATTTGAGGAAAGGCAAATACCAGCCACCAACCTTACTGTGTAGTTCTTCAAAGTTTCGGTGATTTGTTGAAATTTCTTGTTTATTATGCCTGCTTCAGACTTGCACCATTTTCTTTACATTGCATATGGAATGTTGTTTACATTTCCCTAAATTAATTTTAAGGCTTTGCGGGTTTTTTCAGTTTTTTTCCACATGCCAATTGTCACAACAAAGAAGAGAGGGAAACTACTGTGCATACCAACTTTGGAAACTGTTTCATGTTGAGGAAGGCAGGTGTGTGTGAAAACGACTTCCAGTCCTGAAGCTCTTGTGTGTCTCTCTTTAAAAGAGAGGACAGGGGCCTGTACCAGCAGGGTAAGGGATAGTTTGGAAGAAAAAGGAATGACTTCCTTTTCGCAGCTGGGAATAGGTACTGAAGTGCTCAATTTCTTTATTTTTAAATAATTTTTTCACAGAAGTAGGTACAAGTCATGCCTTCTAGTCTTTTCTTCCTCTGCTCCCCTTTCCCAACTGTTAATCTTTGTCAGTCCATCATCCTCCTCTTGTTCTAGCACTTGAGAACGTTGCTGTAGCAATGAGATAGTCAAGTTCATTTAAAAATCAATTGTAGGATCTGCAAGGTATATTCTTGCTTTGGAAGGCCAAGTGGATGTTATTGCTGAATATTTTATTCAACCTTACTCTTTTTTTTTCCTTTCTTTTTTTCTCCTGTCTATAATACGTTTATATAAGGACCATCAAAAGTCTAGTAGTTCTGTAGTTGTTTTTTGTGCACCATGAACTTAGAAGTCAGTTTTTTAGAGAAAATTTGCAATGTAATGTAGTTGCAAGTAATGACATTCCTTTGGTTTTGTATCTTTGACTTGAAGATAAGTTGTTTGATTACCCAACTAAATAAAGAACAAACACATCATGGTGAGATAATTATGGAAGAAGTTCTTCCAACAGCAGTTTTGAGCACTGAATTATTAAATAACGGACCTCCAGGTAAACCTTACTGCGCAACTCTGCATTTTACATCTTATTTAAATGTTCTGAAATTGTGTTGTTCTGGAGGGATCCGCTTGTAGTAATCCTCTCCACACCTCTCTAGGTATAAAGTCATTGCTCTTAAACCTGGAATTTAACTTTAGGTCTAGGAGTTAGAAATTATTCTTAATATAGGAAAGTTGAGGATTCTATCTGTAACATTTTGAAGAATCCTTTTTCAGGAAAGGATAAGTCACATCTGCAGCGTGTGTCTGCAAGCTTCCTCTTGCGTGGACACTTGAATGTTTGCAGAGTGGGAGAAGAAATCGCACAGCCTGGCAGGGAGAAGGATTTTACTTGTCTTTGTTTTGCCTAACCAAATACGATAGAACTTCGGGCTGCTCTTCCTTCTGGCCAATATTAATGGGCAGGCTGTGAATGAGACTGACATAACAGACGTAGTTTGTCGTTCCTGTGCTCTGTGTGATTTGAGAGACTGACATGGACGTGCATAAATACGCCAGTAAATCTTAACATCTGAAATGCTTGTGATGAGCAGCTGGAAATGGAAAAATGGGAAGTGATGACCTCTTCCCCCTGCATTGAACACTTAAGCAGTGGGAACAGAAGGTCTAAAGGCCAGAGAATGTGGCCCGTGGTTTGTTTTCATGTTACGGTTTTCAGAACATGTAGTTGGCTTCTGAAATCGATCTCTGCGTGTGCAAGGCCTCGCAGTGCTGCGTAGGAATTCGGTCTTCTGAAGTGTTCACAGAGCCTCTTCAGGCCTGATAGTTATTTAAAGTGATCAATAAAACATGATTCCTCATGATTTTTTTTTTTGGGGGGTTAGCTCTGCAGCGGCTTTGACAAAAGGCACTTCTGAAGGGCCTTTGTACATTTTCCAAATAGCATTAAAAATGTTGCAGGGCACATAGAGCAGTCTGTCTGCCTAAAATTACCTGACAGAAGTAATTTCAATACCTTTGCTGAAATAGTTCTCTGGGCCTCTGGTGGTGGGTGAGAGAACGCCTGAAATACTCCCAGGATTTCCAGCGAGCCTCCCGATGTGTGAGAATTCCTGTCACGTACAAGGGTGTCAGAGGTTTCTGTTAGAGGGGGGGAGAAAAGGAACCCAGTGACTGTCTTTAGTGGGAGCTTGCTTGTGCCTGATGGAGTTTTTGCAGGCTGGGTTTAATTTTAGTTCTGTTGGTGAGTCTGACGCTGGCTCTGCACTGCACCGGAGTCTTTCTTTAAACATTACGTGAAATTTCATGAATTGAGACTGACTTGAAAAGAGGATGCAGCCACACTTCTTAGTTACTGAGCCTAGGGGAGCACGCTGCATCTGTCGTCATTCTTTTCAAGGGGGATTTTTTTTTCTTTAGCTACTTTGTGAACATTTCCTTTAAACTTTATTTAGAAAAATCAGTATGCGTTCTCTGCAGTAAATAATTCTAAAATGTTCCGTAGAAATACATTTAGGACTGCTTGCGTTTTTTTGCTTCCTTGTGCTGAAGTCACTTTAAATCCATCATCCCAGCCTGTAGAGTCGTCAGGCAGAAATCTTCCTGGGAAGGTAGATGAGTTCTTCCTGCATCAGTTTTGCCTGAGCATACTGAAGACAGCCATGTAATAAGGTGTAGTAATGAAACCTGTTGGAATTTTAGAGGAGCACCTTGTTCCTTTGATCTTGCTAACGAGCAATGATTCAAGTGCTGCAGATTGTAAAGGATCTGGTGTCGCCAGCAAGACGGAGAACAGATGCTGCCAGGAAAGGTAAGAGCAGCTCTGGGATATATTCAGTGTTCTCAGTAACTTGCTGTGAATCAGAAATATTTTGGAGTTTGGTTTTCGTTGAATTATGTGCTTTATACTTGAAAATGTTCTTTGTTGTGGCATGTACAGCTGCCATAATTTGGCTTAGAACTATATTAAGCCTAATTATTATCGTTTTTGCAACTGCCGCTTTCCCAAAGAGAATCCCAGTGACGTTTATTATGCTGAAAATCGAGTTTGTCAGCATCTATAACTGTTACTGTTGTACTAAAGATTTTTTTTTTTGTGGTAAAAACATTTTTGTTGTCAGGAGAGCTCAGGTTATGAAAATAGCAATTGTATTCTGTGTAATCCCATCAAAATAGTTTTTAGGGTCTTAATGCTCTAAATGAGAATAAGAGCAAAAATAGGCTTCTTTAGTGCTTACTGAAATGAGAGACTGGAAGTACGCAGCTGCACTGCTGGCTAGGTTTTACAATTAGATTATTTCTAGATTACAACTAACTTCAAAATCTAAAATGCCTCTTGCAAGTGTATGAAAAACTACTTGAAATAATGATTGATTGAACTGGTTTGATGTTAAATGCTGTCCTTGTTTACTTCAGTGTGTTGAACATTTGGTTTTTCTTTACTAAAGTAGTGCCATCCTTTGTGGTATCTGGCACACATATCCAAAAGAGGAACTGATTAAATGCTTCTTTTGTCTTTTACATCTTAATTATTTGCAACTGCTAAATATTTGGTTTGTAGAGGAACTAAATAGTTTGTAGGGATAACCTAAAAATTTAATTCCTTTCTTACTAGAATTAATTTTCTAGGACCAGTTTATTTTGTATTGAATAGGTTGTGAATAATTTAGGATTTACAGCATCTGCCTGTTACTGTGTCATTTTTCTGCTCTGCCCATATGTGTAATGTGTGGTTATAGGCAAGTACCTTCATTTCAAACCTTTCCTCATTAACGTCAGGCTGCTCTAATTGTAACAAGTCAGTTAATGAAACACCTCTGTAAGTAAACAAAAGGAGTGAAGGTAGAACTGGGCTCAGCTGTTGCCTTCTTATTCTGAAAGAAAAAAAGGCAAGCTTCCTACTTACTTCCTTAGATTTTGCAATGATTGGTTGAACATCCCCCTCCAAGAGTTGTATAATTTCATCCCAGTGAATCGCTCGGCTTCAGCACTGTTCACTGTTCATTTTTGATTTGTGCTGCTTCCAGAGGAGGACGAAAGGGCAGAAGTTCTGCTTGTCTGTTCTGCACACACCTCACTAGTCAGGCAGGATTTTTATAGAACTACTGTAAGAACTGTTTAAAAGATGTAACACCAAACCCCATAAAAATACTTATTTATAGGAACAGATTCGATGGAATTGAAATGGAAAGCTTTGAAAAACATGAGGAAATGCTCTTTTCTCAGTTCTAAAGCTTTGAGGGTTTTTTCTGTTTTCCTCCCTTGTTAAAAGACATTAATTTTGGTAATTGTTTGGGTGGTATTCTCAAGCTGCTAACTGAGCTAATGGGGGGTTAGCTCTTACACAACCTGGTAGTGCATTCTGACAAGCAATATTAAGATCTCAACATTAAAAAAATCCAAGTATTCTGAAGAAGACATTTACAAAAGCTGCAAAATGCTGACAGGTTTTGGTGATCAATACAGTAATTTGAGTAGACATTAGGTTTTTTTCTTCACAGCATGCAACATTAGGCATCTGGTGTACATGAAGGGCTGTATTCTGCAGAAATGACTCATTCTCAGTATTGTTCTCAGTAAATGGAAAAATGGACTTGTAAAGAAAGAGTTGCTAGGAAGCCCACTGTGAATGTGAGGTGAATCCATTGAGACCTGGGGGACGATGTGTGAAGTGTTTACCAAAGTGCTTTCAAATTGGTGTTACTAAACTGTAAAGATTTTACATCCCACTCCTCAGGTGCATCCTCCTCTTTCCCTTTAAAAAGTGTTTTCATTAGAATATAATTATATAATTGGAATATAATAATTTGGGAGGTAAATGTTACAAGGGAGCACAGTGTGTTGATAGCACGTTTCATATGTAGTTAAAAACTTCTTTAAGACTGAAGGTCCTAACCATATAATTGTTTTTATAAGTAGTACTAAGGTTGTGGGGGAAAGGATTCCTCTGCCCTCCAATTTTCCCAAGATTTATTTTCAGACTGAGGCTTAAAAGGACACTTAATAGCCGAGAGAGTGTTTTTGCATCCATCGTTCAACATCAGAAGCTTGTTACAAGGTCTGCAGTAAGCACAGCTACTGTGGAGATGAAAATTCAATCCCTGCAGAAGAAATTCCTGTAGAATGCCATTTAAAAGAACTCCATTAGTAATGCTTCATGAGTTGAAATGTGAATTTAATGGGGTAGCTGAAGAGCCTGACAGAGTTGTGGAGTCTAATTTTGTTTTTTTACGGGCCAGTCTATTTTCATTGTGGCCGTGACCTGTGCCCCAGGTTAAATTAAATTTAATTCTCTGTATCATAAGAGGTTGATAAATAGGTGGTTTACAAGACTAAATCCTGCAAAGAGTTGGGCAGTGTGAGCATGAGTGTCCACCTTGTCTCCCAGTGCAAGACCTGCCGTTCTGGTTTTGTCTTCAGTCTTTGACTGTTGAGGCCGACATCAGAAAATCCTTCAGTAGGCCTGGGAGTCTTGCTTAGTGAAGTGAGCTAAACAGTAAGTTTTGATTTATGATGTCTCACATTTCTGTACTTTTTTTAATCTTGTGCTGTTTAAAAATTAAATTATTCAAGTTTTTTAGGAAAAAAGGTTCTATGAGTGTTTTCTGTAGTCTTTCAATTGCAGTGAAGCTGAGTGTGTAGAGTTTGTTGTTTGGTTTTTATGGGTTCAGTTATTGAACCCATATGAAACTCCAGACCCTTACCATATTTAGATAATATCAGATTCGTCAGAAGAAAAAATTACCACTAGTAATTTATTGTCAGAGGGGTAACACTTCACATGCCCTGTAAGTTTGAAGGTGAACATGAAGTTGTGAAGAAATTTAAGAGGTTGCCATTTATGAAATTGAAAGTCTGCTTTGAATAAAATGATAAATCATGCCAGTATAAAATTCTCTTGACAAGCATTCTAATTCGAAGCCAAACATTTTGTGAGATCTGAAACCTTTCTGAATTTTAAAAAATAGTTCAAATGTTACTTTTCCTAGAGAAATCATGTAGAGTATAAATCTACTAATTATTTTCTTTTTTTCTATCACTAAAATCCTGATTGAAATCCAAGTTGTTTACAATTAATGAAGAAATACTCATGTTTACTTCTTTCCTCCCTTCTTCCTCTTGCAGATGGCTACAGCAGAACTTAATTGGCAACATCACCTCGATGTTAGGATATAAAAAGAGACGTTGTATTAAAACACTTCTAGCAGATGGGACAACTAAATTGAAATCACAGAATTAAAAAGGGATGCAGTATTTCAGTGTGAGAGAGAGAAACCTGAGAGAAAACTTTGGTTTGATACTGGTTTTTTGTATGGAATGCAAGAGGAGGCATCTCTTTGGTCACTGCACTGTTTGGGCTTACGAGATGTGTAAATGTTGGGCCTGCCAAGGATAACTATGTTTAAATTCTCCAGCAGTAAATGACACTTAGGAAGTTACTGCCTGGATTCCCTGCAGACAGTACTGTGGTGGTATCGTGTATTTCAGACTTAGACTTGACAAGAAATGAGCAGTGTTTTTTTGGTTTGTTTCTCTGGGCATGGACTAAATTGATTAGTTACAAGACGGAGAAAATAAAATAAAGGTCCCACATCAAGTAGTCATGGTGTTTTCTCTTTACTTTTGGTGATAGTAGGGGAAAAGTGTACTCAAATCAAATGCATTTTCTTGAGGCGTCTACTGAAATACGGGAAACTTTCTTCAATCCCTTGATTTTTCTGTTTGTTGTAACATCTTTTCAAGGAAGGCTGAGAATTTTGCCTCTTACGGGAGGTTTCAGGGTTATGTGAATTTCTTATTTTATTTCTTCATATAATACTGTTATAATCCAGGTTGAATATTTTAACTGATAAATGCTGGATTAGAAATAAAGATTTCTCTAGACTCGTATACCTGTTCTTGAATTACTTCATTTTTTAAAGGAGACTGGCCAGAAGAGCCAAGTTAATAAAAATTAATGAGCTCTTCAGTGAGCTGCAAGCAGGGAGTTGAATCTCTTTTTTTTTTTTGGTCATTAAATATGAAATTCTGCCCAGAGCAGTCAAGATAATGTATTGTTGTCTGCAGCTCATCAGTACAGGTACACAGCTTCAATTCATAATTTACTGTGGTGAAGTTTCTACCAGTGTGACAGAATTCAACTGTATTTCAACAGTTCTTCTGACATTATTTGTGTTAAAGTTTCAGCTGTGGTCTTGCCTGGCCTCTGCTGCTCACTTGGCCTCTTCATCCCAGTTCAGATCCTCACAGTGCTTCACCTGCGTTTGTGGAGGCGTGCAGAGGTTCGGAGTGGGACTCTGTACTTTTCATTCTTGTTGAGTTACTGTAACCTTGGTCAGTTTAACTAATCCACTTGCTGGGGCAGTTCCACAAAGATGCTTGTGAGCTCCGAGGAGGAGCCAGCAGTGGGATGTGAGTGAATCCATGGGGACAACCTTCTTTCTGTGGTACCACTGGCTGGAGCTAATTGGAAATGCTGGTGGGACTTCCTTCTGCTGGAGTGTGAGGATTTCACCTCGGGGTGATACAGACACAAGCAAGTAATAATACAGTTGGATCAGTGCACAGCTGGACACACAGTGGCTCATCTAGAGTGTTTTTCCTAAAATACTCTATTTCTGTGGCTGGCATTCACTATGTCTCACTTTAAGTAATAATAACTTTCATGGGTTACACATACATCAGGGCTTTCTATTGAATTTCTTATCCTGATATTTTATTGCCTTTTTACTTCATTTGAAATTTTATTATTCTTTGTGTGATGCCAGCTGCAGTGATTAAGAAAGGTCCTGGTGCTGCTTCACCATATGTAGCTGTTAATGGCTTACTTCAGTGTCTGTGTATTTGGTTATTAGGTAGGTAGCATCATTAAACAAAGTCTGTAGATGTTGTATCTTGGGAATTGGTCTGTGGCATAACAAAATTAATACAGACAGCTAGAATTCATTTAGCTGTGGAGGAACTACAGAGAAACACTACTTGTTCTTTATCTGTGCAGCAATGTTGGTCACCTAAAATGAGCTAATTTACAAGCAGGTAAGCACAACAAAGGCAACTCATCTTCAGCTTCCCACCATGATTTGTTATTCCAGTATGCGTTGGGGTTATTTTTGGGAAGGTGTGACCCTAAACCCATGAACTGTCAACTGTAATATTCTCAATAATCCTGAAATACAATTTTAGCATTCTTATTTGTATCATGTGGGAAATGTGGGAGCTTAAAATAAAATATTCCTATACAAGTAGGCTTGAAAAAGAAGGAAGAGTAGGGAGCAGTGCAGTAGTGTAATAGGGAAGAGCACAACAGGTTGGCAGTGATGTTTCTGCTAGATGGGACAGAAATTCAGTTCTGTATACATCAGCACAGCTGTTTTGGCATCACTGGAGCTGATCTGACTTGCTGTGTGTGTGGTGTGTGGGGATCTGTAAACTGGCCTGGTTTCACTGCAGCAGGAGGCACCTGGCAGCTGGGTGGAAAGACCAACTGAAAACAAGGTGGATTTGTTGGGTTCCTTGAAAGAAGAGGACAGTTAATGATTCATTCAAGTTTTTGCTTAACATTTGGGAAGATTAATGGGTTATATGGTTTTGAGCTCGAGCTGGTAGGATGAGTATATTTGGCTTTCTGGTTTCAGTGATACTCCAGCTGAGACAAAGATTCTGTGTTGCCTGCGGCATTTGTCCACTGTGTTTGCAGTAGAGCCAAGATCTCAAGCCTGGATGTGAACATGGCAAAAAGGTGTTTGTGTCCTGTGCCTTTCTTTCTCTGCCAGCTCGTGTGCTTCTATCAATGTGTGGATGTTACAGCTAAGACATTTTGGTTTTGGTTTGGAGACTTTCGAGAAAAGGCTGGGAAGCTCTGCCTGAAGGATCTAAAAAAAACAAGCCTCATTTTCAGTCTTGCATTTTAATAGTTCAGGTGAACGTATTTTTCTGATCTTGATTTTGGTGGGATGGCAATTATGCATATGCTGCTTTCATGCATGTACAACTTTTTTCTTCTTGTTGACTGTCAGAGGGTAATACCGATGTTATTTTACATGAGCAAGTATATTCTTTTCCTTGAAGAAAAACTTGTGCTGTTGAGATGTGCACACTTTCGGCAATGAGGGATCATATAATTTTTCTTTATGCATTAATTTCTTAAGTGTTCCGTATTTTATCCTCATGCTTATGGAATTTGGAATCCAATGTTAAATATGAATGCTAGTGTCCATGCTTGTTAATTGGGAAGCTTGTACAGAATTTATTTAAAAAGCTTGAAAAGGCGACAGTTTTGTTTGTTAAATTGCAGTGGATCCGATTAAGCAATGGTGCAGAGATAAATGCTAATATGTTTGCCTGTTTGTTTTCAATAACTTAAAATGTGGTGAATATTTCAAAGTGACAGGGTCCCAACTGGACATTTTCTACAACAGGTAATTATAGCAGTTGGGTGGCTTAGACAGTGCTTTGGTGTATATTGACATTTCTCAGCTTCCCTGGACATCTTATCTGGCTTCTTCAAAGTATTTTTGTCCTGTTGAACTTCTAGATCTTTTGGTATCGCTTGTAAGGAGAACATCCAGACTTCTCCAGTCAGCTATCAGCTAAAAGGAATTTTTTTTTTTTAGTTAATCCTAACAGCAAATAAAAATATTGGTTTTTCATTGGATTAGTTTCCACTATTTTGTCCTGGTTGTAAGTCCAAGCAGTTTCTTCTAAAGGAAATTATCTGTCAGCATTAGTATTAAACTATCCATAAAAATGTTAATTTGAACTGAATTTCCAGATCAAACAGAAAACTTAATTCATGTCAGTTAATTAAATTCTGAGTGGAAATGAGAAAATAAGTACACAGATGCCCAAGACTGCTGCTGTCTCCTTGCTAATAAAGCAGCTAACGAAGCATTTTTAGCACTACCTGGAGGGGGTAGGTCCTTGGTGAAGATGGTTTCCTCAAGGAACAGATTCTACTCCTTTCTGCATCATGTCCCAGGTGATGCAGGTTTTTCCCTGTACTGTTATTTTCTGTAGCATTATTACATGTCAACACACTCAAATAAAAGGAAATAAATGTGCAGGCACTTGATTGCAGACTCTTCTCTCTATGAGAAGAGTATTTTCCCTGTGTCAGGTGTCACGGTCACTTAACTCTGCACCCCAAGCTGGGGTATAAATCTTGGGGCCTGCCAGCCATGAGGGCTCCATGTGTGCAAGTGGGCTTTGGTGTAAAATGAGTCTGGGCTGACTGGCCACAGCTCCTGTGAGCAGATTCTGCCCATGTGGAGAAACATGGATATTCAGCTTGTGGACTTTGGATGCTCTTGTTTGCCCAATACTGCTGCTGGGTTGAAGGTGTTCTCTATTGCCACTGGGGCCAGCTCCATTCACATGGAACTGGAAGTTTGAGCAATAGCCCTGCAAGACAGGATTTAACTGTGCCTTTAGTCTCAGGGCGTTCTGAAGGCCTTGGGGGTTTCGTAGCTTTTAAGCCAGGTATCACCCAGCTTTCACACAACTGAAACTGTATGTGCTTGGGGAGTGAAAGTTGTGTGCTGCAGTTGATATTTTTCCCTCCCTTCCCACTCTGTGTGTGGTAGTTGGTTTTGTTGTTTGATGTGTTGTTTTTTTCTTTTTTTAACAATAATTTTTTGTCTGACACTGTTGTGCTTTCCGAACAATACATTATGCTCCACTCCTATGGCACATTAGCCATAGGACTGTTATAGTGTAATGCAGATATTAATGAAATATAAGTGGAATACTAGGAAAAGCAGTCTCCTTGTTTCCCTGTGGTTTAATTCATCATTGAAAAATAGGTTTCTGTTAAAGGATCTAAAAATCAAATGTCTTTTTCTTAGCATTCGTGTTATAGTGGTATAAATGATGGCTGCACCTTCCCCTCCTTGCACCACTGCAGGCACCAGTTACATCGAGGTGTTCCAATGTAACCTTTCTGCCTATTATTTTTCCACTAGCAAAGTCCTGTAAATTTTATGGGCAAATCAGACTGCACAAAACTTTCTGCATTTATCAACTGTCAAATATTTTTATTCCCTGGAAACTGAAGGGGAAATTGCTTGTTCTTGCTTTTCCTTTTTTTTAGATGCGACATTTTTCTTTTGAGATTTACCTGATATACCAAGCAAGATGGGCATGTAAGCATTTGGAGGGGAACATGAATGTGAATAGGCAAGTTTCACCATATTTTTTTTAGTTAATTTTTCCCCTATTTTGACTACAGGACACCCTCCAAGCCCTTTTTTTTCTCCAGTTAATCAGAAGTATTTTACAGAGGTTAAGGCTGAGTTTCAGGCTTATTTTTCAGAAAGAAATCCTTCAAAGTTTTAATTAATAATTTTGGTTTACTGACTCCTGTCACAGTTAGAATGGAAGTGAAGCTTTTGTTGCTAAACCTCATTTTTGAGTGGGAAATAGCAGGAGTCTGAAGGACATGGTTATAGTGCAGTTCACAGGTCGCAAATGGAATGTGAGAAGTTGCCTTGATCTGAGACTTCCTCTTGCTGATAGAAAAGGAAATACTGTTTGTGCTAATGAAGAGACGTTGGTAACTTGAATATGCTGTGATCTCTCCTAGAGAAATATTTTCTGTTTCATTTAAAGTTCCATTGTTTGGATTGGTGGAACAATTCTTCATCACTTTCAAGTTTCTGGGATGCTTCCAGGGCTCCCCAGTGTGCAACATACTGCTGATTTCAGGCATTGCACTTTGCTGTGTGATGTATAAATGGCTGCACCATTGCTCTGTGTCCTAATTTTTCTCCTTCTATAAAGAAAAAACCTGACTAATCCTTTCCTTTTTCTGATGACAGCTGTACATTGAAAAGACTTTTAAATGTTTTGAAGAATTTCCCCATCTATGCTGCAGCTGCATCAAGTCTTGAAGCCACCATGTCACATCAGTGGGTAAAAGAAAATGTTGTGTTCGCAGACTGCGGTGCGGATCACACATTGCACAAATCAAAGATATGTTTTTGTCAATTCTGTGCCGTGAATCAGTACCCTGGCTAGGTCTTGAAATATGTGGGATGAATGCTAGTCTGGAGCTTGCCAAATCTATAGATGAAAAAGAAAATAAGCTACACAGACTCCAATTCCCACTACTATTTAGTTCATAGGCGTTGGAATGACCTTCTAATCTGTGCGGTGATAATTGCCTGTTTTACATAATGTGTAAAGCTTTGCAGAGGAGTGTTTGTAGTGATGGAACATGTATTAAAAATCATTGTCTGGCAACTAATAAGAATGTAAAGCCATTCTATAAATAGTGCAGATAAGCTCTAAAAGGAGGAATGAGCAAATATACTTAGGCAAATCAGAGGACAACTGTGCTGGGGCCCGGGCTGGGCATTTGACATAGCAGTGGCTTATGGACTGTGTCCATGCTGGCAGGGAGTGTGGCACTGGAGGCAGGGATGGAGAGAGGAAAGCTGGGAGTTCAACATTCCCTCTGCATTTCAGCAGTTTTTTCTAGGCTAGATCAAACCTTGGCCTATCCTTTGGGTAGAACATAACTTGGAGGTAGGAGTGTATCTCCCAGATAGTTGAACCTGGAAGGAATCCAGCTTTGCATATTTCCAAGTCTCTTCCCAGCACAAAGTGGAGAACAGTAAATAGAGATGATCCTGAGCTTTGCTCCAAAGCGCTCTTCCAATTTAGACTAAAATGCTATTTATAGAATTGCATGGAACATCAGTTGTCTTTTATCCCAGATTTATGATCTTGGCATTGGATAGAATAGCCTAATGAGGTTTTTCTTGGAAATAAGTGGAATTTCTGGTAGGCTTGATACTTCAGGGGCAGAAAGGGGATCATGAGATTATGCACTAAAGCATTGAAGACTGACATTTATGGCTTGGGTTTTTAGATCCTCTGTATCTTGAGATTAAGCGCTAAGTTAATGGCAGAGTTTCTGTTGGGCCGCTGTGTTGGGTGTACATGGCCAGGTTTTGGTAGGCAGGGCTGCAGGGGTGGCCTGTGTGAAAAGATGCCAGGGGCTGCTCCCTGGGCTGGACACAGCCAGACCCAGCTCACTCCAAAATAGGCCCATCCTTGGCCAAAGCTGAGCTCATCAGTGGAGCTGGTGACACCTCTGAGATAAGATAGTTAAGAAATGCTAAAAACCACAGTGCAGCAGTTGTGAGAGGGTAGAGAGAGCAAAATACGTGAAAATCAACTCTGCAGACACAAAGGTCACTGGAGGAGCAGGAGGAGGTGTTTGAGCACCAGAGCAGAGATTCACTGGCAGCCTCTGGAGAAGACCATGGTGAGGCAGCTGTGCCCCTGCAGCCCATGGAGGGAGCAGAGATCCACCTGCAGCCCCTGGAGTCCCCCAGACGGAGCAGGGGAATGTGCCCTGAAGGAGGTTGCAGCCTGTGGAGAGCCCATCGTGGAGCAGAAACCATGGCCCTGGAAGAGGAGCCCGCACCAGGAGCAGGTTTTCTGGCAGGAACATTGAGGGAAAGGCCCTTGCTGGAACAGTTTGTGAAGGACTGTATCCCTTTGGAGGGACCCCATGCTGGAGCATGGCAAGAGTGTCAGGATTAAGGAGCAGCAAAAACCAAGTGTTACGGGCTGACCTGTACTATTTTAAATTGCCAGTAAATTAGTTTCCCCAAGCCAAGTAGGTTTTTCATATGAGGGTAATTGGTGAGTGACCTCCCTGTTTTATCTTGATCCATGAGCTTTTTCTTCTTTTCTTTTCCCCTGTCAAGAAGGAGCAGTTAGAGCAGGTCAGTGGGCACCTGGCAGCCAGCCAAGGGTCAACCCACTACAGCAATGCTGAGGATGTGGACAAACACAAACTTTGCAGGCCTCTGTTCCTGTGAGTTCTCCCCAGTCCAGGTTCCCTGAAGCTGCCGGTGATGGCAGTGTGAACAAATTCAGCAGCTGGGATTTTCTGTCTTGGGTTGCAGTGCACTCACATGATCCTGTTTACCAGCTCTGCCCACAGCAGTAACTTCCAGCAGAGCTGGAGACAAAGAGCAATGATGTGGTCAACAAGCACTGTAAATCCAGGACTGGATGTCTGAATGATGTCCTGCTGCCTTTTCCTTTATGCTCTCTTAATGTACTCCCAGGTAAAATCTGTCTGTGTTAAAAAAAAGAAGTTAATAAGCTTCATAACATTTCCAGCTACTGGTGTGTAGTAATTGGTTTTGAAACGGCATTTACTGGTATGCCAGTGGACTTTTTGAGCAATTTTGGCTGGTAAGTGTTAGAAATTCTAAAGTAATTGCTACCATTAGGAAACCTCAACAAACTATCCCTTGTATCCTAACTGTGATATAATTTCATGATATGAGGAGCTTGGAGAAGAGAGAATCGAATTAGGACTAATGAGAATACACTTGAGTGTGAGGTGATTGCAGGGGGCAGGTGGACAAGGGGACGCAGCATTTATTTGGCATATCTGAATCATTCCTGCTGCTGTAGAATTGCTATTTAATAGTTTGGTCTGGGCTTTGTTTATTTGACTAAGCTGCCTTGGCAATTTCTGATTACTTTTTAATTTAAAGCAACTTCTCTGCAGTATTTTTTAGTTTTCCTCTCAAACCTATTTTTACCTGCCTTTTATTTGTCATACAGCTTTCATCAGTTGAGTTCATAGATTTCTGATTAGTGGGAAAACATTTGTTTCCAATTAAAAACTAAAAAAAAAATCTTATAGCTTCATAGTTGGGAATACTTTATTTTAATACAAAGACATTGCAGAATTGCTGTAACATGAAAACTGTTGCAGCTCTTTTATAAATTTAAATTCTTGTTCTCCTCCACAATTAAAAAAAAAACTGCAGATGAGCTTGTTTCCCAAGCATTCTTTTTCATTCTGAGCCAAATGTGAAAAGTCCTTCAATTAAAATTTCGGCTAAATCCTACAGTCCCATGTGAAAGGCTGTAAATATTTGGTATTCTATTTATGTGAGCTAGGAAGCTTGAACTTAAAATACTGATGGCTGAATGAGGTATTAGGCATCTGCCTGATATTGGACTAGTAATGACATACCAGCTTCACTGAGTAATAGTTACCTCTGAGTGTAAGAAAAAGGAACTTGCCTTGCTTGCCCTGAAGTGGCCACATGGCAGCTGTATCTGGCAGTCACATCATTACAGTGGCTTATAAATACGGCAGTTCCCTGTGTCATATCCTTATATCCTTAAAACTTGGAGATACCTAAAAGGTGACTATAAAATTTTTAAAATTAATCTAATTTATACCTTATTTGTATTCCTTTTATGCTAAGTTTTTTTCACAAGTCTCAGTTGTATGTTGGAGAATAACTATGCTTTTCGAAGTTACTTACAGTTCACAGACCCTATACACTAACTTGTGCCATAGCCTATTCTTCTCCAACTTCTTCTATTTCTTCTTCATCTTTCTAAGAATGTGCAGTTGTTTTGCGTCCATATTTTGCCTCCATGAGTTTTACTTTAGGCTTTTGATTTTTAAATTTTTTTTCTTTCATTTCAGCATTGCTTGTGTAAGCAGAGAGATACCAAATAGTGCTGATGTAATATGCAGGTGTGATGGAGGAAAACAGGTGCAAGGTGGTGGGAAAATTGGTACTCAGATTTGATGGAATGTTGTAATCCCATACCCCTTACTGATGATGACCTCTGCATGCTTTAACTTGACAGCTAATTATATTCTAGCAATTTTGTACCTCATCCTCTTAAAATGTCATTCCTTAGCTAAAACATCACACTTCCTCCCCCCTCCACCCCTGCTTTCTGTATCCTCTTTTCTTATTGTTTGCATTTGTACTATCATTAGGTGTGACTTCTAAATTCTCACTGCTCTGCTTCTCAAGTCTCAGAAGGTGTTACATTACCAGAAAACAATTACACAGGTCACTGCCTCGCTGTGTGCTGTGTGTCGGGGTAAAGGTTGCAGTGTCCAAGCTGAGCAGCAGTGCTTGGGCTGTACTTCCATCAGCCCTGGAGCTCTGAGGGCTGCAGCCTTCACCTGCGTCCACAGCATCGGAATAGATTTGGACCTGGAGGAGCCTCTCATTGCATTCCCACCAAAGATTTTTTTTATTCAGTAGAGCCTGATCAGCTGATCAGCAAATCAATGTATTTGTCTTGTGCCTTTGCTTAAAATCCTGTCTGTTTATATGAAAAAAAAAGTCTGTGTTGGATCTGGTGATTCAGTGAAACACCACCTGGGCTCAATAGCACCTGAAGAATAATGGCTGTTTGTGATACTGCTTTAATTGAGAGAGAACTTCCCCAGGGTGTGCAGCTGACTCATTTTTCAGAGAAACCTGTCAACAATGTGTCTGCAGTGGCCTGGCTGTTACCCTGGGATTAAGCAGCCTCTTGTACTTCTGGTAAAGTACTCTCTGATGGTTTTGTTTTTCTACATTTATGGCACATGTTATCACAATAATGTGAACCATGGGTTCCTGTTGTCAATGCTTAGGTTTTGTGTGCTCTTCCAAAACAGTGGGTGTTGGCAGATAGAGTATGTGTGAGTAATTTTACAGTGTTCAATAGTTACACCCCTGGATTTTTCTCTGCCAGGAAATAAAGTGAGCTAGGGAAGGAGAAAGTGTAGAAATTCTGCTCACTGTTTAAGTAGAGTAAGGTTTGTACTGATGACTAATGCACCCTAAAAGCTGTTGTCTTTAGTGTGGATTATAGTAAAACAAACTTAAGTTGAAAATGAAACTTCTTTTTTTTTTTCCCAGCCTTAAGGGAGATTGAGTTGTTTGTAAATTCTCTCAAGAACTTGCTGTCATAACAAGAAGTTTGTTGTTAAATTTAACGGTTTCAGAAAACTCTAAACAGGAGAAATACTTGCTAGTTTTCATTCACTTTCAGACTTGTGTGACAGCAGATGACAACTGTACGTCTGCTGAAGAGGGAAGAGTTGATGAGAGGCTGTTGGATTTTCATCCAGTTTGAAGCCCTTGAAGCTCCTTATCCTTCCAAAATGTTGTAATTGGGGGAACATTCATTATGTTCATCCTCTTCGTTTCCCATCCCATTGCTAGACCTTTCAGGAATGCCTTTGCAGAGATGGTTTTGGTTTACTGCATTACAGTTCCTTGCTTCAAGAAGAGGCTTTGGCTTTGTTTGTAGTAACATCAGAAATGCAAAGTTGTCATTTTAACATGTGCTGAAGAAATGTCTTCAGTGGTAACAGGGAACCACAATTCATAACCAAAATATGTTTTTCCCTTGCAAGTAATTTCGGGTTTGCCTTCACTGATGAAAATTTCACTGATGAATTTGCTGAGCTTCCATGTGAGGTCGATGGATTTCAGAATAAGTGTTACACCTCATGGGAAGGTTTCCTGCCTGACCACTGTGTCTACCTCTTCAAGCCAGAAAGAGGATTTCAAAGCCTTTTTTATAGGTATATGTAGAGCTTTGACCTCTAAGTTTTCTCTCTGCAGCTGCTGGTTTCAGTTAGAGCTCAAAGCTGTTGTCTCGTGGAGGTTGGGATGTTTGGTTCATGCCTGAGTAACCAGTCAGCCCAGTTGCTCCTGGTCTGTCCAAGCTGCACAAATGAGAACTTGAACCCTCCCCAAAGTGCTGAAGATCTTAATTGCTTGTCTGCCGGCACAGCAGACAGTGGGTGGATGTGTGCTTAAATCCCAGCTGGTGCTGTTCCGCCTCTCTGGTGAGAGGACAGCTCATGTCTGCCCCAGGGGAGCGTTCTGCAGTGGGTCTGCTCTTCCCAGGGAACAGGCAAACCCTGTTTGCCAGACACAGCTCCACAGGCTCAACCAAGTCGTCACTCTTCCTGTGGATTTTGATTCTGTGAGGGATATGAAATTCACAGAGGTTGAGAGTGATCTGTTGGGAATGAATGAATTTACTGCAGGTTATATGGCTGGACTGAAATCCATAAAAGGCTTTATTTGTATGTTGTCCTAGAGCTGATGCTTGTAACCTGGAACAGGGATTTCCAAAGTACTGCATCAGTGTTTGTATTAGATGAAGTAGACTTTTCTCAGTGTACTGAGTTTAAAACTGCTTTTTAAATTTCAGGTAATTTTCTACTGATATATGAGAATCTGTGACAGATATATTTTTCTCGGTTATGGGTGGTTTTGTTTGGTTTGGCTTTTTTCTTTAACGGAGTGTAGTGGTTTTAAAGCAGGTCTTCATTAGTAGGTTCTGTGCATTATTGACTTCAACATAAACAAATGGATTTTTTTGTTTGATGCCTGTGTACAAGGTTTAGACTAGAATTAATCTCGTGTTTGTTTTGCAATAGCAACATGTTAAGGTGTTCACAGCATTGTTTGTAGTTCTTCGTTTTGCATCGGTACTGAAATAAAAGTACTGATTTTGAGAGGAGTAGCATGAAAACTTGATGGTGGGTTTGTGTCACTGAAGTACCTCAGTGCTTATCTTCCTCTAAGCCAATAAAAAGAAGATGTTACGGATATGCCTGTTAATGCACAGATTATTAAAGTTATTGTTTCTGTGTAACAGCAGTATAAATTAATAATTGTCATCTTACGTCAACACTGGTTATTTGTAAAACGGTTTCAGAGTATCCAAAGAATGAGCCGCATGGTGCCTCTTGCTGTGATCTTTTACTTGAACAAGATTTATAACCTCTTTGGAAAATTCTGTTCTGATTAACCTGTACAGTCCTTTAAAGTCAACGATTCAAACAAATGCCTTTTCGTTTTTGTTTTGTGGTCCTTTCCTACTGCAGCTTTGTGCTTGCCTCTCAGTGGTGCTGACATCTCAGTGTTGTCTGTACTTAACTGGTGTCAAAGGTTGGGGAAAAAGACCCCCAGACCTTTTTTGGCACACTCCCCTAAGTTTTGGGGATAAATTACATCTAAAATCTAAGGTGGTGTTTCCTCTAGCAAAAAAAATAAAGGTGATGGATATAATGTAGGCAGAAGGTTTTTCTTACTGGCACAGTGTTCTGTAGATACACAGCCAGAAAGTTTGTGATCTTTTTTTCTTCCCCCTTTTTCCCCACCTTTTGGTTGTTTTATCCAAACTCTGAAGTCGTTTTATATTGACAGAGATTTTAACTGATGCAATCTAGGTGGAGGCAAATTCATACTAGTATTGCTAATTAGCAGTATGAATGTAACCTGATTGTGATTTGGTGGCTACGGCACTGGGATTTACTGCAGCTGCTCTGCTGGCTTTTCCCTCTGCTTGGGCCTGGGACCAGGCACACAGGACAGCCTTGGAGCCCCTTATTCCTGTTTCGCATGGGAAATGCCATCGCTGTTTACTTTGTTTTGTTTACCAGCCCTCAGTCAGTGAAACTGAAAACAACAGAACCTTCTTGTCTACCACTGACTTCCTTTTCTCGTAGCAAAGATGAAGAAACTTCCCCCGTTTCTGCTGCCGTTCGACAAACTTGTTTACCTTTCATCTGGTTGTCTCTTACTCCTCCAGCCTTTCCTATAACTGCTTTATAAACATAAAAAACATGGATCTACTGCTGCCTGACACTTAAGATGATTTCAAATGTTGAGAGGAGATTTCCCAGCCTTTTCCCTCTCTTAAATCTATAATTTATAATTTTAGTTTTTAATTAAATAAATGACAGATATTGTAAGTAGCCAGTTATTCAGGTTTTTTTTCAAAGCAGCTCCGTGCTGTGTAGATACGACTGATACAAGCAGGCAGGTATCTAAATTTGCCTTGATGTCTTTCTGTGGACTTACTCCAACTTATCAGAGAGCCACCAAGAGAAAGTTTAGTGTCATATGAGCTTCTTGGTGCCATTCAGACTTTTCAGAAGATTCCTTTAGAGGATCCTATTTGTACTTAAGGTATTACTGCAGTTAAAATGTTTATCTGCTCAAAGATGAACAGCTCAGAGACAGAGTAACTGAAGTAAGCTGTTCAGCTACAGTGAACTGAGCTGTAGCATGTAACTCAAAAAAAATCCTTTTTTTGTTAAATGCTTTAAGTATGTTAAGATGATAATTCAAGTTGAAGAGAGAAGGGGGCTTGCAGCTCCTCTAACTGTTGCTGTGGTTTTTGGTGGTTCCTTCAGTGTGTCCCAGTGGTAGATGGAGGGGTGCCTGAGATCCACACACTGTGGTACGGATCACAACAGTCCATCCTGTAGTAGCTGGTGTCACTCATGTAACATACTTTTGCTGGAGTAAAGCAAGAAACGCTTTTTCATCCTGCCACAACTTTCACAATATTTAAGCTTTTATTTTCTTGTGTATTGGGCTGAAAGTGAACTTAAAGCATGAAAATGAATGTCGAGGTCTCCCCACGCAGAGGCTGTGCCCAGGTAGGCAGAGCAGTAGCTCGGCACCTGGGAGGCTCCAGTTCAGCTGTGGACAGAGGCTGCAGGGAGGTTTTCTCCTGCTTTTGAGCAAGGACTCATCCTTGCAGCTGGGGAGTAAAAAGCGGTGGTTTCAGGAGCTGCTCATCCGTTGCTTGTTTGTGAAGGCTTCCTTTTCCGTCTCTCATGGGCCAGCGAGGTTTGGGCAGTGCCTGCTGGGCTGGGCTGAGCTGAGCAGCAGCTGGGTGCCAGCCCTGAGGCTGTGGGTGCTGGGCAGCTCGGGGGAGCTGCTGTTGCTGCTGCTGCTGCTGCGTGCCCGTGGTGCTGTTCAGGTTCTGCTCCTGCCACCTTGAGTCAGAGCTGGTGTTTTTCTGAGCTGGCGTGGAGCTCTTTAGTCTCGTTAAGTGGCAGAATAACATCCATTACAAAAACAAACCCGCCTTTTCTTCCTGTTGTAATCAGTTAAATCGGCTGTGTAATTAAATGATGAGCTGGACTGTGGGTATGTCAGTGTATTCAAAGCTCGTCTGTGTAGAACAAACCTCTTTATTTTAGCCAGTATAAAATGCCAGTATCGATGACTGTTGTAGCTTCTCTAGCCCTACAGAAGAAATAAACCAGCTTCCTCAAAACTTAAGAACTGCCCCCTTTTAAAAAAACTTCATCCAGAGGCTGTATGAGTGTTGTCTTGGTGATGTTTTAAACTGGGAATAGACTTCACATCATTAACGCTGAATTTGAAAATATAATTATTGTTTGCTTCATTAATTTTGACTAATGCAGAGAGAAAAGTGATTAATCAGGAGACTTAACATAATTAGTGCAGTGTGGCAACTGACTACTTAGATGTAAGTCTGTTAACGTGGGAAGCATAGCTCTTGTTATGAAATGTTCTACTTTGTGTCAGAATTGAAAATATTAGAACCATTTTACTCTTTAAATTGATACTGCAAATCTTAGTGCTGTGAAAACATTAATATTCTACCACTAATTATGATGTTCAAAACAGGAAATCTGAAATTATGTCGGAAATAATGTCAACATTTCAGAGAATTTTTTAATGTTCTTTTGATTTATGTTGCTGGGAAAAAAAAGATTTTTATATCTCGTCCTGATATATGGCATTGGGAAAACGAAGAAGAAATCTATTGCAGTGAACTGCTATGTTCAGTCTTGCTGAAAGATGGTTTTGCTTGTGTGTTTAGTAGCCTGTCACGGTTGAAAGAAGTATGAGCAGCGTCAGTGTACAGAAGGGATATTTTAGTTCTCAAAAGCCTCTGGGAACTGCAGGCATAATACACTTTTAAAGTACAAGGGATCAAAAAAAAAAAAAAAAAAAGGCATTTTCAGCTAAATTTGCTTATAAAATCATAACCAGTACCTGAAAAGCCACTGGTGTAAAAGGGTGCCTTGACTTATATTAGGTTGAGGGTAAAATTCCTGGAATATTTCTGCTTTTTATCTGTCAATACTGCTTCTGAGGTCAAGTGTCTGATCTTACCATATAATACCGCAGATGATTTGCAGCATATTTTATTAAAACATAATTGTAAAGGCTAGGGCTAGTGCTGGGAAAGGTCATGGATTTCAGGGAGAGTGTGGGAGTAATACTCATGAGCTGTAGATGAAACAGATTGTATGTTACAGCGGGCTCAGTTCTAGCCACAGTAGGAGTTCTAAGAAATGTAATCTTTTGGTGGAAGACCATAAAATGATTTCCATGTAGCAGAAAGCCCCCTGTGTTTTTCCACGAAGGCTGTGTCTCTGTTGTTCCATGGCTGCTGGGTTACAGTGTGCTCCAGACACAAGGCTCGCTGTGTCCCCTGGAACAGCGGGATGCAGATCTGCTCCCGTCGCCGCTGGAACAGCTGCTTGGAGGGCTGACATGGCTGAGCTCAGCACAGTGTTTGCATCTCCTGAAACACAAACGTGGAGGTGAGTGACCACTTCGTCGTGGCCACAATGCTGCTCTTTCATAGCACTGAGGAAAGAGAAAAACAGTAATGAAAAGGCCCCATACCAGCTACACCCTTGGGAAGAGAAGAACAAAGGATGACTTAAGCTTAGACATAAGACATTAGCTAGTTGTGGCACAAGTCAGACCAGTCTTTACGTACTGGCAAGCCCCAAATTATACCCAGCCTGAGTTTTTACATTTAAGTCTATTAAGAGCTGCCATAAATGTTTCAGGTTGTGTTGACAGAGTTCTGGGCAGGAGGGGTAGGTATGTGTTCGTTTTGTCCTATTTTTCTTTCAAGAAAGCCCAATTTTGAACAATGCTCCTTACTCTTTTCAGTGTAGCTTGTTGCAAATTGGCAATTATGGTTTCTTCTGGCTTTTCAACTGATTATGTTAACCTTCAGCAAATTAATTATCTTCTGGCTCATGACTGCACACAGCACTTTGTAAAATGGAATTACAGTAGAACCCTGCCAGATCTTGTCACTCCACTTGGTAACCCTTGTGAGAACTTTCATAAGGCTCAGTAGTGAGGTGATGACATGAGCGTTCCAACTGCAGCTTCCAGCTGGTTGGGTGTAGGCATAGCTGATGGAGTGATCCAATTTTAAGGTGTACTTATTTACATGAAACACATAGAAAAACAAATTGCAAATTAGGACTAGGTAAATGGCCGAGTTGTATTTTATTACAGTATGTTCTTTTTCCAGTTTATTTCTGGCTTATTCTGAGTGCTTTCATTGCTCCATTAACTGAAAGTGTTAGTAAGGCTATGTTATTAAAAAAAAAATTTAGACATATTGCAGTAACTGATTAATATTGGTAGAGTTTCTGTAAGCCCTTTAGTCCATTGTTGCTTAAAAGCAAGATAGAGTATTTGATTTAAATTCTATGCAATACATAGACTCCTAAATTCTTATTTCATGTTTTGACACAGATTTCCTCTGTGCAATATTGCTTAGCAGGGCTGCCTTGATTTCTGTGCTCTTGCTTTGAGTCCTTTCACTTTAAAAATCACATTAAAATAACTTTAAAATTGATATGAGAGGGTTTTTAGTAGCAGTTAATTCTACTGATTTCTAAAGTGACCATTTTCCATTGGTGACTGTGCAGTGTCTCATAGGGGATGTCGCAAAACTGCAGGAGTTCTGCCATAGTGAAACTTGATTTTTCATTAAGGTGGGAGTTCAGTCACATATCTTCAGGGAAGTTAAATCTTTACTTTCATATTTTTCACTAATTACTTCTCATGCTGTAAAACTACAATGGGGCCTACTCTGAATGCTGATTATTAAGAGGGAGAGGGTGCATGTGTTTTGCTGTTTGTTGGGCTTTTTTTGGTGCAGAACATAGTGCAGTATATTGATTTTACAGAGAGTTTTACTCTATCTTTTAGCTTTTTTCTTTTCTTTGGAATAGAGAGAAATTCCAGTTAAGCCAAAATCTTACCTTTTCTATGTGTAAGTCTACTTGAAAAACACCCACAAAATCAGACATGCTGAACTTGAGAGATATAAGAGAAATATAAGTATCTCTATTATAGCTACAGTGTGTGTGTGTGTAAAAAAAAAATAAAGAAAAAAAAAAGTCAGTAATATGGCTTACATTGCTGCCTGGGAGTAGTGTGTGGTAGAAGAGCAGCAGTGATGTTAAAGAACAAATTGTTTTCAAGTGGTGAAGAGGTGAGAGAGTTAACCTGGAAGAAGTGCTTGTGTTCATTGCGTGTGAGTTCTTTTCATCCTCAGCACAAATATGCTCACAGATAAGGAAACAGAAAGTAGTTGTTTTTATGAAACCAGTTCAGTGGTTCTGTTATGAGCAAGGTAGAAGATTATTTCTGTGTAGCAAGGGGATTGCTGTTGTGTGTGTCAGCAGTAAGAAAATGCTGCCTTTGAGGGAAATGTGCCTGGTGGTGGGCATGGCACTGGCTTAGTCTAAACTCATACTGAATCCAGAGACTAAACTGTTGACACCTGGGCTTGGGTGGGATCCATGAGCAGTAATCAGTGGTAAAGGCAAAGGAGCTGCTGCTCATTTCCAGGCTCGGTGCTCTGCCAGACGATATGGGGAGGAAGGTTAAAACAATTGAAGGAACTGTTGTTTTTTCAGCCTCTGGGGAAAGAAGAATAGTCCACCACACTTGATCAGACCTCCTGTTCCTGGTGTTTTAACACTTCTCTGAGTGCAAGAAAACCACAAAAGGGTTGAGGCTGGAAGAGCCCTCTGGAAGTCATCTGGTCCGAGCCCGTGCTCAAGCAGGGCTGTGCAGAACTGGTTGCCCAGGACCGTGTCCAGACAGCTTATGAACATCTCCAAGGATGCAGATTCCACAGCTTCCCTGGGTAACTCGTGCCAGTGCCACTGATCATTGTTCAGCTGGCTTCACAAAGTGTCTGGTAGTGTGTGTGCCCTGACTTGCCTAGGTTAGGATGTGGGATTGGCTGGTTCCTGGCTGCAGGCATCACATAGCAGCAGAATGTCTGTGTGAGGGCTAAAGTCTGTGCAGGAGAATGGCTTCATGTGCTTGTCCTGGGATATTTGGTATGGACATCTGGTTTTCAGGCTTTACTCCTGAATGTTTGTACTTTCGTCAACAAAAATGTTCTTGCCAACTCCTGGTGTCCTAGGTGTTTCAGGTCCCTAAGATATCTTGAACAAGAAAGGAATTTTGGTCAGAAAATGTGTAAAATCTCCATCCTGCAAGTAGGGAATGCCAGTTACAGAAATCTAAACGGTATTTTTAGAGTTACCTAATTTCGTGGTTTCTTAGGTAATAAGCCAGAAAGAGGGTACTTCAAGCCCCATTTTGAGTAAGTCCTTTCAGTAAGATACTTTTCCTGCAGCACTTGGAAAACACCAGTAAGAATTCTTGCCCTAGAGTATAACAGTGATGTGTTACAGGAGCCCTGGCCTCTGGGGCTGTTTGTTCAAATCCTTTTGTTTATTATGAGCTGGAATGCAGGGCTGTGGGCTGGGCTGGAGAACACCAGCGTGGTGCCTTCGTGACACTTGGCATTAACAAATGGCATCTTTGTTCCAGCCTCTGCAGCTCGTGGAGCCGTAGAGGGGCTGTGTCTGGAAAAAGGAGCACGTGTCAAGTGGCTCAGTTGTGTGGAGCAAATGCAGCAAGTGGAGGAGGAGAACTTTTCCCCCAGTCATTTTTGATAAACTGATTTATAATATGGTCTAGAAGCAAACAGATTTACTTCATGAAGACTAAAACAGAGCTCTACAAGGACTGGGAAGAAAATGACAGTCTGAAGACTGGTAAAGTGTTGAGCAAAATTTTATATACTGGTCTTTAATTGTTTATGTTGTGCTGTTTTACTTCTCTCTCATTTCAAATTAGTGATAACTGAGTTTTAAATACTTAGTAGTATTTAAGGTATATAGTTATGTTTAATGGTGGAAGAAATGTAGCTCAGTTAACTTCTAAAAATATGTATTTCAGAGAAAGTGTTGCTATGCAAAAAGTATTGCTTTTCTAACTAGTTCACTTTATATTAAAAGTTCTTCTCTGTGTTGTTCTCAAAGTTGGAAGTTCTCTCTGCATGAAGAGAAAGTATAATAAACGACGCTTAATCCCTTTTGTTCAGAGCAGGTTTAGTATTGATGTGCAGGTATTTACTGAGGTTCTTCCTTTTGAACATCGTGTACCTGCAACAAAATACTATTAAGTGTACGTCATGGCTTTTATTTTGTTGTTTATGGGAATGAACTGGAAGGAAAATAAACAGCCTGAGTATTTAAGGGACTTTCTGCTATGACCAGGGACTTTGTTTACAGCTCTGATATGTGCTTTGAATATGTAGATGCATAGCAGCTGGTGGTAGTGCCTGCAGACAGGAATTTGTGCCAGTGCAGCTCTTTGTGCAGTGGGATGTGTAATGTGCAAACAAGCAAGAATTTTAGTAAAGTAACGGGAAGAAAATTAACATTTTCAATTCTTTTGGGGTTTTCAGATTGCTCTGCAGTTGGAGAGACAATGATGGTGGGTCAAAGAGGGAAAAAGGGAGAAATCTCTTTTCAGAATTTGGGATAAGGTTGCACAGGATACTGTTAGTATATTGAGCCCCAGCCCCATGGAAAAAGGCATCACTTCTGGGGGTGCTGGTGCACAGTGGCTGAACATGTACCACTGTGGGCCCAGGTGGCCAGGAAGGCCAATGACATCTTGTGCATAGTCAGAATTTAATTTTTACATCTATCTGTAGGCTTCAACCTTATTTTTTCTTTACTAGTGTTTATTTTTACTTGGATCTGTTGTTTTGCTCTTAAATGTTGCTTATGGCAGTTAGTCTCTTCCGGGTAGTCTAGCATTCATTATAGAGCATAATGTTACATGTTTTTCATTTTGGATTATAACTGTTACTGCTGGGGAGATTCGGGACACTTGGAAATTTTTGCAATGAGAACAGCCATTGGAATAATCTGCCCAGGGAAGTGGATTCCCAAAGATTGGATGCTTTTAAGATTCAGCTGAACAGGGTGCTGGACCATCTTGTCTAGACTGTGCTTTTCCCAAGAAAGCTTGGACTAGATGGTCCTCGAGGTCCCTTCCATCCTGTCATGCTATGATTGCTGCTGGGCAGGGTTTTAACCATGCTGCTTGTATCTTGTAAACCTGACTGATTTTTGAGGGACTTGAAAGTGCTGTTTGGCCTGTCATCATTGACAGACTTTATCATCAAGTCATTGATAATATATTGCCCCATTTTTTAGTTCAAATCAGTTCTCCGTACTACTTAATTGACTATTTATTATTGTAGACCTCATTTGAGATGGCATTGTTTCCTTTATAATCTGTAATGCTAACTTTTAATTAGTAAATTTAATCATACTTGTGTCGTATCTTTAACTGCTTTCACTGAGATAACACGGAATAAAACTGATAAAACTTTAGGATACCAGTTATTTGTCTTCAGCTTCATAGTGACGTATTTTTGTGCTGAAGAATTTTTCTTGTTCCCATATTTAGCTTTTACTTTGTCAGGAATCACTGTGTAATTTCTAAGTTGGAGACATTGAAATATTTCCTCTTATAAGAAAAATCATGTTTAATGCTTATCTCCCAAAATAAAACCTCCTGTCCCCATCTCAAGCTGTTTTCTGGGTTTTCAGTATCGATGGATTAACGAAACATTGAACTGTCTCAGTGCAGCTGGAAGGTTAAGATGATTCTGGCAGAAAGCAAAGAGGATTACTTTAAAGGCAATGAATATGATAATTTGCACACTAAATGTAATTGAATTGTCATGAGACACAGAACATGCCAAACTTTGATTCACACATTGCTTACGCAGAGGAAGGGATGGTAAGCCATGGCCACGTTTTCAGCATAAATCAGGAACTTGCTTTCTGGTGCAGATAGAGTTTGGCATTCTTTTAAGCAAAGGTTTAAATTTTTTTCATCTTACACTGTTACTCTGTGTTGTTGAAGACCTCTGCATGTCCTTTTGAGCACATTTTAAAATAAAAAAATATAAACAGGTTTTAGTTAAAAAATGTATCAACTACATACTACGTGAATTACTACTGTTTATTACAATATTGTCCACTTAGGTTCAGCCACACTCTTTGTCAAATTAAGTTTAATCTCTCTTTTACTTGGAAGTTACTGGTAGGGCTTTTCCCCTGTTTTTTGAAACTCAGCAGCAGGTGTACTTAAAAGAAGGGAGCTTTTTCCCCACATCTGTCTATTGGAGAAGTGGAGATTAGGGTCCCTCAGTATTTGAATTTGTTGAAGGAGTGTCAGGTTTCTAAGGAAGTTAAAAGTTTACTTTTTAAAAACCCATAATTGGTCTTCTGTAAAGACTTGCTGTAAGCACGGATCTGCCTTACAAAAGAAAACACAATTTAATTTTGATTACAGCTCCTTTATCTTCTCACTTTGAAAGTTAAACCAGGGTTCATCCACTGCTTTTTGTCAGTGTTGATTTGGTAGCTTTAGTGGACATCATCAGTTCAGTAGACACGCTATGTCAACTAGTTAAGTTTAGGAACCAGATTGTTGTAATTGTAATTGTGCTGGGGGAGTAGGTAGTTTGGAATGCCCTGGCAGTGGTGTGAAGTTGTGTCTGTGCCCTTTGGTGTGACAAGGCTGGGGAGGGGCTCTGGGGGGCTCTTGGGGGGAGTGTGGGAGCTGTGTCTTGATCAGAGCTCGCGTGGGCAGCTGGGATAACACAGCCCTGCAATGGCTGGAAAGCCGTGTCAGAGGAAAGCAGACCTGAGACCCAACTGCTTTGTGTCTCCAGTCCTCTTTAGGCTTAGGAATAAAGGTGGATCTGGCACCTGAAATCACAGGAGGAGCAGTGCCCTGCTTGGACACATCAAAGTCTGAGCAGTATGAAGTGATTCTACTCACCCCTAATCTTATAGGGAAGAAATTATTTATCAGTGTTGTGGATCAGAGATATAAAGCTTCCAAATATAGCAGATTGAATTATTTATTATTTTTTCTCCCTCAAATAATTGTGTAAATACATGTGTGCTGGTTCTGCTGCACACTGGAAAAAATGACAGAGCTCTATGTACTTCTTAATAACCAGGAGTAATATGATTGGCAAATGATGGTAACAAGGAAAAGGGGGCCAGGTGAGAGTAGCAAAGTGTGGCTTCTGGGGATCATAAATGAAAGCTTTAAAGAAGAAGCCAGACTTTCCCTAAGGAGAAGCCCGAGACAAGCAGTGCTGTTGTCTGAATGCTGGTGCTTGTGTCTCTGGTGGGGCATACTGACGTTCTCTTTGCATTCCCCTGGAGAAACTTGGAGTGAAAACAAGCAGAGACCATATTAAATCTCTAACAGATGGCTTAGAAGGCCACCTTGGCACAACTTCTTGTCTAAATGTTGAGAAATATGTAGGTTAACTTTATTAAAGAAACACTAGGTTTGAACAAATAATTGTGTTAATGTCACATGATAGAAAACTGTAATATCTGATCTGTTTTTCTATTTCATGGCCCAGATGGTTGGTATGTACAATTCCTGAAGTTCACTATGTTGCCATGAACTAGACAGTGAAGAAAAAACACATGCTTGGAGATACTTCTATAACAGCATTAGGTTGAAAGATATTTCAAACCTTTTTAAAGCCTTGCTTTATCTGAAGTTCATTGCTTTTTAATAATCAAAAGAAATCAACTCTTGAATCTTTCACAAACATTGATTAAAGGTGATTTACCTCATTGGTTTGATATAATTACATTTGAGATATTCAAGTACATTCTGTTGTTGGATATTCAAAACAGCAACTTTTACTTTTCCCTTCTTGGTGCTCTCTGTTCCTGTCCATGTTCTAGAGATGGTTTCTGCTCAGGGAACAGGACTTAGCAAAACTTGAACTCCACTCATGAAGTAAATGCTGCATCTGCAGTGTCCTCATGTCCAGTGCTTACTCGCACATTGGTTTTTTTTCTTGCCTGTCAGCCTTCCTGTTGTCATATCCTTACACTTATTCCAGCTCTGGGTTGCCCAAGTTGCCGTTCTGACATTATAACAACGTCCTTTCCTGTTTTCTGAGAAACAAGTTTTAGGCAATTTCTAAGAAGAAGCCATGCAGTATTTCTTCAGTATTCCAATATCTCTACAAATCCTGTAAATAATTCATACTTTTGTTTTAAACCAGTAGTGAATGTTTCAGCTTTCTTTGACTATTAAAATGTTTGTGGAATTGCCAACTACTGGCTTTTAGTACTTTCTTAAGTCTTTCAGTTAGTGGGTTGTGCAGAATTATTTTTTTACTCTATTTAATATCTGCATTGGTGAAAAATCAGAAATATTCTAAACTCAGCAATTAAGATACTGTACAGTAACTGTACTTGGTTTTGAGCAGTATTCAAGACATGCACCAAGGTCATATTTTGCTTTGACACAATAGTTTTGGCATTTCTCCATTGAAGTAGTCTCCCTGAAGTTGAAGTTTATTTTCCAAGTATTTGGCTGCAGATCTTTGTTCACAAGGGAGAAAATCTGAACAGCATTATTTTAATTCCTCTACAGGTGCAGATGCTGAGCAGGATGCTGCTATCAAACTTGCCCAGGAACGAGCAGAGATAGTTGCCAAGTATGACAGAGTAAGTGAAGTTGTTAATAATTTAAAAGACATTTTATAATGCATCTTAGTAATATGTCTGTTTAAAAACTGAATCATGATTCCAGCTAGCTGTTGTTTAAAATACTCTGTTGAGTACTAATGCAGTGGTTTAATGATACGCTGGCCTCTGGGTGAATTAAACTCTCCCTCCACGGGGGATATTCTGGATAATGACTCAATCAACTCATTTTTCAGGTGCACAGCAAGTTACTTTGGGACTATTTCAGGGAGTGTTTTGTATTAGAAGTGGTGAAGGTGGGGTGTTTGAGGATGCTCAGTATGTCTGTGAGATCAGAAGGACTCTCATTTTACTTTTTATTTATTTAATCTTTGGTTGTGGTAGATTTCAACACTGAAATCATTGCAGAAAAAGTAAAAGATGAGTGAGCTGTATTGTTTCTAATATTGCTGTGGGGAACTAAAGAAATGCCCTGGTGATACCATGTTTTTTCTTGGACCCCTTGTCAGAAAAAGCCTGGCACAGAGTATGCCTAGAATGTTTACACTGTAGTCAGGTATTTTTGTAACACTTACAGACCTTTTAAGTGTCATTGGAGTACAGAGCAATAGCCTTGTTTGCAGAGCTCATGAAATACTTCATATACCAGACTTACTGGTGGTTTGCACGATGTGCAGGTGAGTGAGTGGCTCACCTTGGAATAAGGAAAAACCTGCTTGTGTGTGGCAGGTTGACACCAGGTGCTCCTCAAAGCTGCTCTGTCACTGCCATCCTCAGCTGGGCAGGGGAGAGAAAATATGACAAAAGGCTCATGAATGGTAAGGGATGAAGAATGGGAGAGATCCTTCAGCAATGACTGTCATGGGCAAAGCAGACCTGACTTGACGAAATCTGTGTAATTTATTACCAATCAAATCAGAGTAGGATAATAAGAAAATAAAAACTGAATCTAAAACATTTTCTCCCCACTCCTCCCTTCTTCCTGAGCTTAACTTTGCTCCCAATTTTCTCTTCCTCCTCCACCTGAGCAGTGCAGGAGGATGGGGAATGGGGGCTGTGGTCAGTTCATCCCATGTTGTTTCTGTGGCTCCTTCCTGCTTGGGGATTTGACTCCTTAAACTCTTCCCTTTTTCCGGTGTGGGGTCTCTCCCACAGGCTGAAGTTCTCCATGAGCTTCTCCAGTGTGGGTCCTTCCCATAGGCTGCAGTTCTTCATGAGCTGCTCCAGCACTGGTCCCTCCATCAGGGTCAGTCCTCCAGGCACAGGCTGCTCCAGCACGGCTCCCCTATGGGGTCACAAGTCCTGCCACCAAACCTGCTCCGATGGCAGGTCGGTATTGGAGCTGGCTGGCTTTTGTCTGTGTTGGATGTGGGGGAGGCTTCCAGCAGCTTTGCAGAGAAACCACTCCCGGAGCCCCCTGCTACTGAAACCAGGCCACACAAACCCAGTACGTTTTGTGTTCTGAGTGGTGCCCTGATTTCATAGCCAGAAACCTGTGCATAGCCCATACCAGGAGCAGATAGAGCTGAAATGTAGTTAAACTGCTGCAAGCCTCTTGCAAGATTGGCAGTTGGAGTGGAAGAATGGGACATGAAGGAATGCATAATTGAGGGAAAACTCAGTGCTGCATTGTTTGACAGCTGCTGCAGGTCAGCATGGACATTAACTCAGGACTGTCTGCAGGATGTGCTCTTGCAGGTGATTGTTCAGGAAGGATGGACTTGGGAAATGAAATGGGTAGAAGGCACTCTGTGGGGACCTTGATGGATTATTGTGGAGGTTAACAACAGGTGTGGGATTACTGTCACTCTGGTTGAAATGTGTTCTGTGTACAGCAGTGACCAAAAGAGATTTCCTGTGGTGAAAATACTGCTTGTAAGGGCTGGGATAGTTGTGCTGCTCTCCTTTTTCTTGGCTGGTCAGTTTAAGACTGGTGTTCTCCTCCCCCTCCTCCAACCTCCTGCTACTGTGTCCCAAAGTGTCCCAAAGGTTATGCTTTGAGTGGTTGAATGCTCTCTTATGTGTCTTTATTTATTGTGTCATAAAATATAATTTGGCTTTTTATTTTTTCCTTTCCCCTTAGGGGCGTGAGGGTGCTCAGATTGAACCGTGGGAAGATGCTGACTACAGGCTTTACAAAGTCACAGACAGATTTGGGTTTCTACAGTAAGTAGCAAGCTTGTAAAGAAAATAAGATTAAAAGTTTGCTACTATTAATATTCAGGCTCTTTATTGTATTACCTATTTGGTGAAAGTATTATTATGCCTTTTAATAGATATTATGGAAATTGCTGTGTGTTAGTACTGGCTAATCTTTGGCTAAACTGTGCTTTTCAATTCAGTTTGTATCTGGTTTTTTACTTCTGTAATCTGATCCTGCATAGGGAATGAAATGTTTTAAAGTATTTTATTTGGGAATGAAAATTGATAGTCTTCAAAAACCATATTTCAAGCTGAATTGCAGATAAATTTTGGTTGCGAATAACTTAGTTGTTATTAGTGGATGTGAACAAACTTGAAGTTCTTGGAAGGATTTATAAAAATTTTGTTAAAATGTTTATTTTTAAAAAGATCCCAACACACTTAGGTTACTCAATGGTTGTATACGAGCAACAGTGTATCTCAGTCCTTCCAAGATTAATATCTTTTGGCTTCATGTATTTTTTTTACCTTACTGAAATCTCTGCTGATTTGGGACCTAATGTTGAATCTTAACTTTAAGTCAGAAAATGCCAGAGTTCAGGTGCAGTTCCCCTATAGGTGCCTCCTTTGTAACATAATCTGTGCCTTTTTGGCAAATAGAAGATTAGAGTATTAAACTGTATTAGGGTTTTTGTGGCTGGCAGATGTAAATATCCATCTTGCAGGAACTGAACACAAGCTGACTTGCTACTTTTGGTAATACTAGGACTCTCTGATGTTCTTGGTGTTTGGCACTTTCGTTTGAATACATGGAATGCAGTTTAAATCCAGAAAAATCAGTGATAAGTGGAAAGCTTAGTAATAGATATGTAGTTCATAGTATTGGGAAGGGGGATGTGTATGTTCTGGTTTTTGGGGAACTTTTTCCCCCTCTCTTCCTTCCTTTTTGCAATGTTACTGTTTTTGCAAGCTGTCAGTTAAAAAGTCATCTTTACCTGCAGACTGCTTGTGCTGCATTGGGGTGAGTTAATTTGAGGTGGTGCATTCAAAGAGATCTGTTTTACACAAAGAGGTCCTTGTGTTGGTAAACCACAGCTGCAGCACCACGTGCCTGCAGTTGTAGCATTCCTAATGGAGAATGGATGTCAGAGTTATTTTATTTCTTGGGCAGAAGTAATGGAAGCCACTGCAGGGTTCACCTCTGACTTCAGTGTCCTTGAGAACTCCCGAACTTTTCCTGTTGCTTGTATTGTGATATTTGCATTTTTATGTGTTAGGCATAGAAGATTGTTACTCAAGTCCTCTCCACTTGCTGCTGCTGTGTCTTTACCCCAGACTTCTTCCCCAGGAACACCTTTACTCACCAAAGCAGAATTAATTCTCTATATAGTCAGCTTCAAGGGATGAAAGCTGAAAGATTTAAATTACATAAAGACTGCACAGGGTAACAGTGTATGCAGATAATCTCTTCACTAATTGTGCCTATTTGTAGCTTATCCATGTCTTGTTACGGGGCAGATTTCACTTGGGAGTGCTCTCAAGGCTGCTTGATGGTTGTTTAAGACAAATTCATGGCAAATGATGTTTTTATTTTCCTGAGAAGCAAAATCTCTCCTAATAGAAGAAATATAATTAGGATAAACATACCAACTGTCTTGCCCTAAAGTGACAATTTATGTTGCACTATAGATTTTAACTGTGGTCTGGGTCATGTGTGCTGTCATACTGGGCCTGCTGTGTCTGAAAGAAACTCCTGTTCTATGAGGGTTTGAAATGCAGCAGGATGTACCAAAAGCCTCAAAAGGTTATCATCCCTGAGAGCCGTAATTCCCTACGACCTGTCAGGTGTTTACAGTGTAAATTAGCAAACTGGCTGATGCACATTGAAAACAAAATCTGAGGGCAGTACCAAACTTACAGTGCCCAAGTTAGGGTCCGCAGTGATTTGTGATCTTGCTTGTATCGACATCTTAAAATACTAAGTAGCTGAGAGATGTCTTTTGTATCAGAAAGGTGATGGGTGTGAGTAACCTGATACAAAATTAGGGCTTGTTTTCTCAAGTACAATAGGCTTCGATTACTATCAGTAGTTTTCTCTTTTTCCTTGTCTGTGTCCTGTTTGCAGCTTTCCTTGGCTCTGTGAAGGGGCATTCAAAGTTCAGCTGATTGCTGATAGGGCAGAAAAGACAGTTTTGAGGGAATGGAATACTCAGGCTGCCTGTGTAACTTGCCACTGGGTAGAAGATGGGAGAATGTAAAGGCTAGAGACATTTCAAGAGTTTTTTTGGTCTAGATCTGCAATTCTTCTGGTGTCCCAGTGTCCTTATTTGTATGTTAAACTGGGAATTTGTAAACTTGGGGAACCTGAAGGCTTAACACTTCTGTTGTCTTCCTGCCATACCAGTAGAAGTGGGCTCAGGTTTTCCACAGAGGAAAGACTGAGAGGTAGAGGGAAGGTGCCTTTTTATTTAACAGGAGAGAAATTGGATTGTGATTGGAAACAGATAAAACATTTCCCTTCAAGTAAAATATGTCGCTTTAACCTATTTGTAAGACCCTCAGTTGATGTATCTGGCATCTTTGGTCAATTCTAAGTGATGTAGTATTTATTGTTTACTAGAGTTAGGTCCATCTTTACCCAATATTGTCTTAAATTTTTAGTAGCTGCTACCTTCAGAACACAGTTTAATTTGTTTGCTCCAGTACTTTATCTTGCAGTTCTGCAGATGAATGTGAATGTTCTAGTTAACTTTGGATATTAAAAGGAAACTGGTGTGGACAGGTTATTAAGATAGCTATTTAAAACTAAAAAAAGAACAAAACCAAACCATTGCTGAGTTAATACTTAATGAATTTAGGGAACAAGAAAGTATGTTCAGTTGGAAGTACCAGAGCATTATAATAATGAGACTTTTTTGAAATTAATAAAGGGAAGTTTTAGAGGGAAGTTGGATGTGGGAAGAGGGTTTCCAGCAAAGCTAAGCTGTGAAATAACCTGTGGGGAGCCCATGGGGGACTGTCTCTTGAGGTGTTTAACACCAGAATGTGCAAAACAAAATGCAGCTAGGAGGAGTTCGTTCAGTGGCACTGACTAAATTGTAGCAGTTATGAGCTACTCTACTGAAAACATAAATTGTACAATAGAGGCATGCAGGAACCAGGAAGAGTGAAACTTTCATTACTGGCTAAAACGTAGAAAATTTGGCCTTTGCCAGCTACTGTTGTTGCAAGGCTGTAAGGAAGTGGCGGCTTGTGGTTTATTTAAGCCATGAGGTGTTGCAGGCAAACCAGACTCAACTTGGGATTTTTTTTTCATAATTTACAGCCAGATAACATGACATTTTGACTGCTGATTTGGATGCTGGGTAGGAACGCTCCAAACCATGACACTCTAACAGGCACCTACAGGAAACACCTGTCTCCCCTCTGCCTCCAGGACAAACTTCCCTTGCTTTTTGTCGTGGGTTAGCCTCGGATCACCCCAGTTCCTTTGGTGAGGTGACAGGCAGTGCAGGAGCTCCTGCACATAATGACTTCTTTTTGCTGCTCCTGGTTTCTTACTTATTTTCTCCTTGTGCCTTACATGTCTTCCCTCACCCAGGCATGGTGTGCCTCCCACTGGAAGTGCATCTCCAACCATGTTGTTAACATCCCCTTCCACGTGTCTCTTTTGTCTCTCCAATTAGTATAGTTCCTCTTAATTAATACAGACTTGTTTCTACCAGGTGTTGCTGGTCTTCCTCAGTGTCACCTGATATACAGGGAATAGTATATTGAATTCATACATCAATTAAGTAAATTAAATATTCCTATTACTTGGAATAGCCTAATAAAACTTCACTCTTCACTTTCGTAATGTTTCTTTTAGAGAATCCTGTCAGGGTGCTTGTTGTAATTATGACCATGAGTATTGACAGAGCAGACCAGTATATTTTATACCAGTGCAATGTAGTTACCAATAAACCTAAAAATATTTAAAGAGGAAAAAAACGGCAGCAATATCCCTTCCCAAAAAAACCTCAGGCATGGTCCTTATTCAGTGCAATTTGTTTTCCAGTAAAAATCCTGCTGCTGATTTCACGTAATAGTGCAGGAACGCTGAGCAGTCAGGCTGACGTGAAAAGTGCCATTCAATTTTGAAAGGAACATTTTTTCCTCTGAAGTCTAGCACCAGTGTCTGTATATACAGTCTGCCAGCGTTTTGATAAGATTGGATATTCTTTCGAGAGAGTGCAGGAGATGGATGCTCCGAGCTGTGCCTGTAGCTCATGGAAGCCCAGCAGCCCCTCTCGGGGGACTCCCATAGGGCTCAGATAAGGCTTAGCCTGTGACAGATGACTTCTGCAATCAAGTATTTTAGGAATGGGAGAAATGCCTAAGATCTCCTCACAGATAGTCATAACAAAAACTGTTCTAGCTGTTTTTGGAAATGAAAAGCACGGAATGTGTTTGGTATTCATAAAAATTAAGGGGCTTGTTTGCTCAGTTTTTCCTTTTTTTCTTTTCTTTCCCCCTCTTCTTGGATATGTTGTATCTTTTTGGTCGACATTGTGTGAGTGTTGACGCTGCACCCCACAAAAAAGCAGTTCCTCTCTGTCCTATCTTGAAATTTTAAAGTAAATGTCCTCACTATATTCACTGTGAACTGTTCTTTCGCCAGCCCTTTTCTTTACCTTGTAGATAACTTCTATTTGCATTTTTTCTATCAGCAGTCATTGATAAAAGAATAACTTCAGGGAAAAAACCTGAAGGAGTTTCTGAGTGTCTTGAAGCTCATAGCAGGCATTCCAGTAATGCTTCAGGATCTGGGATTTCCCCCTTCCCCCTCCTTGAATTCTTTAGTCGATTTGGTGCTGCTTTGGAATGGTTAAAAAAGCTACTAAAATAAATACCTTATTCCTTGGGTGGTGACGAGTTCCCTACTACAATTAGGAATGTTTTAAAAAGTATTTTATTTCTTTAAATTGACAGTTTATGTGATATCTATGTTGATTTGTCTATTTAGAAGTGACAGTTTTATAAGTTATTTCAACAGCTAAAAATCATTAAAGTTTTTAAGACAGTAAAAGAAAGCAAGAAATTGAAATGGCAGTCAGTAATTTTGTAAGTAAATAAGAATTTAAGCTTTAACTGACTGTTGTTGAAGCACATACTTAAAGATGTATTTTTCATTAATATATCCTTGTATTTATTTTTTGTGAAACTCTCCAGTTAGCTACAAGGGTAAAATAACTTGATTCCCTCTGCTTCCTCCCTGCCCCACATACTGTTAAGGTTGAATGGTCACAAGAGCATTGGCTGACTGAAGTTTGCAAAACAGCCCAAACTTTGTACGTGTTCCTGAAGTAGGGTCGAAGCTGAGAACAGCATTTTGCAACTGTAAAGGCCGACACCAGTTTAAAGAGCTGATCCTCTTTGGGGCCTTTCAACACCAGGCCAAAAGTCAGAGCAGGGTAAGCCAGATGGCCTCGGTGTCTTCCTAGAATGGCACAGAAAGCTAAAATTCGAGCACATCTGAACAGCATCTTCCTGCACTTAGGCCACCACACCAATATACCCCTGGTCAGTGTACTCCAGGTCCTGAGGGGCTTTGTACTGAAATTTGTAAAGCATTGAACAACATCCCCCTGAGGAAGAAACATCAGTCATTTGTTTGGTACCTATTGGAACTACTGATTTCAGTCCTTCAATCAGATGGTGGCCAAGCAAAAGTATTAAAAAAAAAAAAAATGTCCCACACTTTTTGTTTTTAGCTGGCAATTAGGATTTATATTATCTGGTCTTTCATAATCATTCTTGTGTGTGTATATTCTTGATGATTCTTTTATATTTCTCTCTCTGTGTATCACCCAGCTGTGACAGAAGTGTTCAGTTTCCTTTTATAAGAAAACTGTTCAAGACCACAGTTTTGCTTTTCTAAGTAAAATAAAAATAACATTGGTTTTTGGAATTTGGGGCAGGTACAGCTCATGGACAAATTTTACTACTCCTCATTGGAAAATACAGATTCTGACTTGAATACTCTAATATACTGTGGGAAGTGTTTTAAGTATTCAGACCTTAATGGCTATGAAGTGGAAATAACAGAAGAAACTGAAATTTATTTACTGCAACTTTCTAAGAACTTTTTTCTTTCCAATGTTCCCTGATGAATGCCAGTAACAGAATTGTTCTGGTAACTTTGCTGATGAGCTGTGAAAATCAATGCAGCCACGACATGATTCAAAAAATTAAAAAGTACTTTTATTTCTTCAGCCTGCACCATATGAGTTCAGACTTTGTTATTATCAAGGCTTGTGTTAACTTATATTAGTAATTGTTATCTTAAGGCAATAACCTATATTGTCAGATTTTGTGGTCTGACTTGGGTGATTCAGTTCAGACATGTTTTTCCTTTTACTACCTGCTCAGTAAATGGAAACTGGGGATGTATATTTACTGTGGCAGCTGCTCTTGTGGTGATAAATATTCCAGGATCAGCATAGTGAGACTGGGGAGATTGGAGGTTGTTTATGCGGGTTTTTATCCCCTGGAGGATAAAGAGTGGTACAATAGAAGTACTAGTGGTAGAAAATACGGATGTGGTCTGCCTCTCACCCCATTCATGAGGCTCTGTCCAAAATTTGGGTTAGATCCTTGTGCTACTCTTACAGTAGCTGTGTGCTGACTCTGATGGAATTGTACCAATTCACAGCAGCTGAGAATGTGACTCATACCCTTAGTCTTTATCCCATGAGCCTGTTAAAGCAGAGAACATGCTTTGAGAAGAGTTTGCTAATGATGGAGATTATCACATTGCCAGAGGCGCTTTTCAAATAGCAGAATTCATTCTTGAGACCTACCTGCTCTTCTCCATCAAACCTCACTCTTTGAAAAAAAACATAGTGCATTTTTATTACCTCCAATGCATTTCTACAGCATGTTCCAGAAATGAGTTAGGGGAGCAAAGAAACTGAGGTCTCAGTCAAGGACTGAGATACTCCATAAAATGCCTCCAAATGAAACTATTGATTTTTTTTTTCCTCCACTATTACTATTTTACCCTGAGCTTTTTAATAGGGAGCAATATGATGAGCAACCAGTTATCCCCTCTTGGATTCTATTTCTTGGTAATTCGTATGTAGCCTTGCTGGAAAATAGCCCTTGTCTCTGAAGTATTCTGTATGTATTCCTTAGTATTTTCTGCCATGTGCCTGTTGAACCACATGTCCAAGAGCAATAACTCTTGCACAGCTCTCCCTGCTGATTTGGGTGGGTGCACGAGTGAGTTCTCTCCGGGTAAGAGCTGTAAGGACAGGTCTCTGGGGGTTCTTGGAGCAAAAGAAGTTATGCTGAGATTTTGGGTAATAGCAGTTAAAAAAAGAAAGAAGGAAGCATGGTTGATGTAATTTGGTAATAATCGAAGTAGCATTAAAAAAAATAGGGATTTTATATAATTTTAATTTCAAATTTTTAGTAGGAGAGTCATAGAATCATCAGGGTTGGAAGAGACTTAAGATCATCAAAACCAGCAGCAAACCCAGCACCATGACTGTAACCCCTAAAGCACTAAACCACATCACCCACTGCCAGGTCCAGAAGCCTCTTAAACACCTCCAGGGGTGGGGACTCCACCACCTCCCTGGGCAACCTGTTCCAATGACTGACATCCCTCAGAGTGAAAAATCGTTTTCTGATACCTAATCTAATCTCCTCTGCCTCAGTTTAAGGCCGTTTCCTTTTAAGGCCATTAAATCTGCACATCTGAGTTTAAGGAAAGAGCTCCAAGGCTACTAGAAGAGTTGCAAAGTTACTGTTCACAGTGACATGGAGCCACGATTCTTAATTTTCTAGGCACAGTAAATATTGCCAAACATGTTAAGTGATGTGGTGATGTGCTAAAATAGCAATGAAGTGTTTGTTCTTAACAGTTCAATTATAAATGTCAGTCTTACGGCTTTTTATTTATCCTGGTCATCCAGCAGGGACTTGCTGTCATTTTCTTTTTCTCAGCTTTGTGAGACAGGGTCAGACCCTCTTGTCAGGAGAGTGGCTAAACTCTTCCTTCCCTTGGGAAGAAGTGTGCCAAGTTCAGCCTCTTTCAGCTGCCAAAGTCAAATCTTTACTTAGAAAAAACTTCAGATCTCTCTTATTAGAGAGAAGTTGTGTTTCTCTTCTCTTTCTCCTAAATATACAAATATGCATCATTTTGACCCTCTAGATTTTTTCATGAGGCATTATAAAGATTTACTGTGGGAACTCACTGAATTCTCTTCTCTCCATTGGAATCTTGTATTATGTGCCATAGATTCTGCCTTCTAATATGTGATACACTTGTCTCAACTGATTTTGCTGTGGAATATTCATTGCTAATCATATTGAGGAACTGCTGTTAAAAAAAAACCCAACCACAAATTTCAGCTCTATTTAACATTCTTTCCTTTTGCCCTAATATACCCTGAGGATATTATCTTTATTTAAGGAGAGAAGTGGTAGTTTTCTTTGGTTAGTAATTGAGATTCAGAATGCTTTTTTTAGGTCCATCTTCCTAGCATTAAAGAAATCCTTTCTTTTTTTTTCTTTGCATGCTTCCACAGGGAACTGCTTTTAAAATAATATTTTAATTGCATTTCTATATGACAAAACCTGTTTTGAAAACAGCAAACACACAATTTATGAGTTACGGAATTCCTGATAAGTTGAAATGAATCCTTGCTTACTGTGCAGTTGAGAAGTGGTGAGGCTGGTTCAGAGACCTGGGTAAATAGATAATTTTATTTAAACATCCCTGACAGTGGAAGAGTACATTGGACCTGCTGTAAAATTTGCCCAGTCCTGTCCATTCTGACTGAATTTATAGCTCTGCTTCCATGCTGCACCATGAACATTTTTCTCTGAATTCGTCTGCGCTCGTGGTGGTGATTGTGTTGTGAGTCTTCTTCTGTCCAAAAGCATGAGCTGTCCGTGGCAATTTGCAGTATTTGCTTTCTTAAAGCAAGGTCTTATTTTGCAAGAGCATGTGGTCAGAAGTGTTGCTTTAGAAGGTGTTTTGGTTACTACGAGGAACTCTTCAGTGCCTTTGTTGTTCACTTTTTCTCACACTTGCTACTTTAACAAGTATTCTTTGTCAGCCTGCTGGGGAAAAGTGGTTGTTTATTCAAAGCTGTTTCATGAAAATTGCCTAAACCAGACCTAGCAAAGGGAGAGGAACCAGCCCTTCTCTCTGATGGTCACCTGTGAGCTTTAAAATTGTATATATTTGCACATCACTTGTGTATTTAGTGGTAGGACTTCACCAGGAGAAGGAGGAAGTGCCTAGAAGTTACGTGTCTAGAAGTTACCAATGAATTTTTCTGTGACTTGGACTTTGAATTTCATTTGTTTTGCATCAGTATTTAAGATGTTCTTCTCTTTAATTTTTTGTCTTCCCTTTCCTCTGGTGTTATCATGGTGATCTAGTGTGTGGTTCTTCTCTTACTCTCCTTTCATGCAGGTTCTTCCTGGGAAGGAAGAAATGTTCTGTTGTTATTTGCTATAATTCAGAATGGTATGGTCTTTTTTTTCTTCCTAAAACTGTGTCACAGTGTTACCCCTTTCTTTGGCCTAGCTTTATTCTAAGCTTATTTTTAGGACTAGAGTTGAAATTTGAATTTTAAATCCATTCTTTCAGCTGAGTTAGTCCAGGCTGTCACTTCAGCAATCCGCTGCAGATACAGAAGGAAATGAGGTGAATGCAGTCCTGCAGATTTGATGGCAAACACAAAAATAAGCTGCAGGATAATTCTGCCAACTAAGGACAAATAATGGGCTTTTTGTTAACAGCTGCTGCTGCTACTTGATTTGAGTAAAAGATCACCCAGCATGTACTAGGAATTCATAAAGTACTTCCTTGTATGAAAGGAGCTATTAGGTAGCAGAACTGAAAAAAATTATTGACTATGTTAATATGGTTTAATTTATACAACATTCATAAAGCGATATGCTGTGGTTTTGAGTTACTGCTTAAGCTCTAAAACGTAAGTATTTAGCACGATCATTATTACCTCATATATTTCCTACTAAATTTAGCATTTATAGAAGATTAAAGTAACTGAATGTAGGGAGTGGCCAGAGTGTGTTTCACTGGCATAGATTAAGGATGCTAAAAGGGGGGACAGTTTTTAGAGGTGCAAAGATGCTGCTGCTCTTGACCCAATGAAGGACCCACCAAAATGGGATTTGAGACCACTGAAGTTTATTTCCTCAAAGAAGCAAGTGTAGGTACGTAGTGCTTTGAGCTTCAGCAGTGAACAGGTATATACTGCTGCAACAATACCATCTTAGTTAATTTATGTTGAAATACGCTTTGCATAGCACATGAATTTTAATGCAGATGAAACTGCCAACATGCAAACCATGGATCGCTGTTAATTTATGGTGGAAGTGATCTGCACAGGAATTAACCTTCGAGCAGTGCTTCAAAGCAGGAGATATGTGTTTAAGGAAAAAATCCGAGGTGTTTTAGACATTTATCAAATGTAAATTAGAAGCAAGGCATTCTCTTTCATTTGTCTTTTAGACTCTTGAGAATTTTAAGGTAGCTTAGACTAATTTTTATCTTTTTATAAAAATGTGATTCTGAGAAGACATTTTTAACCTCAGTGTTCATATATGAACAATTAAAGTGACATCAAAAATCACTATAAATGCTGATGTGTTCAATTAAGCAGATTATAGATTTTCTCAAAGGTTTTCTGATTCCAAGCTGGGGAAACTTTCAAGTTTGCATGTAGAACACACCTTTTCACTAAAAACATAGGAAAGCACATATTTTTAGCATTTGGCAGTGAAAACACAGTTCTGTGTTTTCTCCTATGAATTTCTTGATAATTTTTCATATTGGCAATAGAAACTTTACAGCAAAGTCATCTTCTCCCAAGCAGCAAAGTACTTTACTAAAAAATCACCATTTTGAGATTTAGTAGAATTTGATAAAACTTTTGATTTTATTTTATCTCTCACAGTGCACATTGCTGGAGACTTTCTGGACAGGAGCTACATGTTCAGGCACTGTGCTGTGCAAATTGGCAGCAACATCCACAGAATCCACAAATAATAATTGCAAATAAAACCTAGTCACAAAATCACATGTGGTCCAACCTTTTGCCAGCATTAAATTCTTTCTTGCAGCATGTTTCCTCATAATTATATTGCGGAATATCACACTGGCTTATCCCATATGTTAATTAATTGCTTTGGCTTGCTTATGAATTTTAACAAAACTTCTGAAAGCTGTTTTTTAATGTGCTGTAGTCACTACCCCCATACTGTGCAGAGGTTGTTCGGTGAAAATTCCAAGCAGATGATTACAGTAGCAGAGCTCCAATTATTTTGAGAGACAGACTCAATCAAAATTGTGAGTTTGTAAGTAAATTGTAAGATAGAAAGAAGGAAGTGAGCCATAGAATTTTATCTGTGAAAAACAACAGCTTTCTTATCTTCTCCTTAATACTTTCAGAAATCTTTTTCATATATTATTGGTTTTGAAAATAACACTTTTGCTTTAATTTCCTTTCAAAAGCTGGAAGGTTAAAGCAAGATTCATAGTCAGGATTCCTCTAAAAATTACCTTAAAGGTGTGGTTCTGTGGCAAAGCACTGTTGTACATATCCATAATACCATGTATTGCCCTGACAGCTTTATGTGCCATGTATCAGACACTGAGGGGGAGGCAGACCTAATAGAACACCTCGTTAGTGTGTTTATTGCTGTAGAATTGCTTTCCCAGTCTGAATATACTCATTTTTTTTGTGCCTAGTAAAGCCATAGACTCCTACAACTCACTGCTGACAAATCACACAATTTAACACTGTGCCTGTTTGGGAAGATTTACTTTTTCCTAATACATCTGGATACTGTAATCGTGCAGTTTGTTACTCAGCAATCTGAGTTACGTATTGTACAGCAAGACAATTCCATTTGTACTAAAGCTCTTTGTGTTCAGACACCTGTCAAATGAATTCTTCCCTTCTCATACCTTCCCTGTGCATGATCACTCTTATGAATTTATTTCATGTCACTTTTGGTTTTGAGTTTTATATCTTACTAATGTTTTTGTGGATGTTTCACTCACAAATTTCTTGATCGTGAAAGTTTCAAACGGATACAAATGACTGTTTTTAAATTTTTAAAAAAATACTTCCTTCAAAATAAGACTCCTGGGTAATAGCAAGTATGTTTTCCTCATGGATTTAAACACTTAACAGTGCATCACAAATGACAAGCTGAATACAAAGCATTTGTTTCTTCATGATTAACTCAGTGAGACCATGAAGATCAGTGTTCTGCAAGCAACTTCTCCCACATTATATTTAAAATGTGACACTAGATATGATTTCAAAATATTTTTCATTTAAAACGAAACTCTGTGCAGTGATACACGGTGATGCTATTGCACTTAGAGTACTTTGAGGAGAGCATGAGAAAATAACTGAGGAACAGTTTGAGAAAACCTTTTGCATAGGCACTGCTTTGCAGGCCTTATGAGGATTAAACTTTTTTAATCCTCAGTGTTACACTGGGTTCAGTCATATAGAAATATTGAATGTAATTGACTTTTCAATTGGATGACTCGTGTGTATCACAGTTATTCCCAAAAATGTTTCATGATAATGAGCCCCAAAGTTCTTCACAATGCCGTGGCCAGTTCTGTCTGGGTGAGACAGACTAGAGCAAGTAGAGAGGGTTTTTAAGCAAGTGCTGTGTTCTGAAATAGAAATTGAGAAATAAAAATACAGCATACCAAAAGATTTTGAACATTACAATCTTTTTGGCAATTAAGCTTTATAGTATTTTTGGTGTTAGTGTGGTCAGTTTTTGCCACTTTTTTTCCCCTCAGTGAAAATTTTGTTGTCAGGCCTTGTCCAGCTTGTAACTGTGAAGTAATGAACTGATCTTCTGGAATTCAGAGTTCTGGGGTGATCGGTGTACCAGGGTTGCTGATTATTGCACTAAATATCTTCCATTCTCAGCTGAAGCTGCAAAGGACAGAGGAGGCTTTACATTTCTTAAACTTAAGCCAAACTAGAAACAGGAAAATGCTGTGATTTGAGTCAGCAGGGAGCATACTTGGGATTTAGATACAAATGTAGGAAAAGAATAAATCTGTTGAGTGTCTAATATAAGAAAGTCTTTCCTTGTATTTGTATTGAACAAATACATCAAAGTGCTGCTTAAAGATGACTGATTTAAACTGCAGCAGTGGGTAGGGGACTGTAAGCTTGTTAAGTCTTAGACTTTTAATTTATTTCAACTACCACTGTTACTCAAGGAGGCTAATTACAGCACATACTGTAATGGTCAAAACCATAGATCTGCATATTTAATGTTCTGAGGTGACAGATGTTTATGCATTTGACATTATTTTTTTTTTTTTAAGTTTTCTTGAAACATTCATGAAAACCTGTGTTAGCCAGTGTGGTGGATTTAAATATGTAAGATCCATTCATCCCTTATAATGTAATAAAAAAGGCACTTTCAGTCAAGTCCAATAAATGAAATCTTGTCTTTGAACTTAGAGACTTTCTCACCAGAAGGTGGAAGTAGTCCAAACTGAAAGATGGGAAGATGGCTTTGGGCTGGTGCTGCAGATCACCCCCAGTGAGGACCACGGGTAGAGATCCTAAGTTCCAGTCAAGTCTTGGAATCCAGTATTTGCTTTCTTCCATTGAGAGGTCTTTGAGGAGCCTCCTACGAGGGTGACCATCAGGCACCTTTCTGTAGTTGAGATTTGATCTTGCAGGGGTTTGCAGCTCCCAGACCTGGAGACAAGATCTTCAGCCCTTTCTCTTAGTGCTGTAACTCCAGAGCTGCTTGGCAGTGACAGGCGGAGCCCTAAACTGGGCTGGGATCCTGTGTGGCTGCAGCTGGGAGCTCTTGTCTTCGTGGCAAGGCACAGACCAGGTGTAGTGATTGTTAATTCCTGGCTCATTCAACAGCTGGCTTTACCTAGTTCAGATTTTACTTTAGTGTGGACAGCAGAGCGTTAAGATCTCGTTTCTGCAGAGTGAGACCTTATTTTCATGACTTCAGTTAAAAGCATCCCTGTGACTCCTCTTTTGGATATCCAGGATTATATGGTTCCAAGCTAATTATGTTAATGAGTTCTGTTCTCTCTGGATCCCCTAAATGAATATTACTTGAGCCATTAAAGGAAAACAGTCATCTTAGGGAAGGATATGGCTATATTATGTTAATATTGCCTACTACTTCCCATTATTATTTGGTGAAGTATGCAGATGAAAAACCATAGAGAAATGCAAGTTTAAATAGACTGGGAATGGTTGGAGAAGATTCATTTTTAAAAGAAATAATTAAGATGTAACAATATTAGGTTGGCTTGGCTGGGCTGTGGAAGGAAGGGGAAGAGGCATCATTATAAAGAAAAAACAGAAGGTACAATAAAATAACAGATTCATAGACATTAATTGATTTTATGTCTCATCTTACCTAATAAAAAAACCAAAACTGTAAGATTCTTCTGCATAGAAAGCACACTAAATGGAAGTATATTTATTTAAAATACCTTTAGGGGCTTGAGAGAGTTTGTGTGCCTGCTCTGTCTTTCCCTCAGTCCTTGCAGGGTGGATTTTAATATTTACATGTGTGAGTGTAGGGGCATAGTTGGTGCCATCTCGTTAATGGAGAGGGAGCTCTCCAGGAACTCCTGCATGTCCAGTGAGTTACTGAGCAGCCCGGGGCGATTCATTTGGCTTCTGTGCTGTTTGCCTGGTGCTCAGCAGCGTCGTGGGGAATAAAAACATGGGGCTGCCTTAATGTGCTGCTGTGGAATCTCAGTGTAGCTCTGTGGTATTACTGCAGAGCTGTGCAGCTCACAAAAATAATGAGTAATGTGGGCATAAATTTGATGTTGGATTAATTTAGTGTCTGCTTCCCAGGACATGAGGGCTGCCTTTTCCTGCTCAGGAGGCTCAGCCACGCCTTTTCCTTGTACAGTGATGGTATCTCGCGAAATTAGCAGTGAGCAATTCCTTAGTAAATCACTAAAACTCATTCTCCCTTTGTGAGAAATAAGATTTGATTAATCTTTCATGTGCTCAGCTTGCACGCCAGTGTGAAGATAAGCTGTCAAGTGGTAGCAGTTCAGCAGAGGAGCTGCTGTGGCCGGTGTGGGTCCGCGGGGATGCGGGGCTGTCAGATCCTTGCCTTGCACGCTGCAGGCAGCACTGGGGGAAAGAGAGTTTGTTGTGTGCACAGCCAGCTGCTGGTGTGACCTCGCAGGGCTGCCAGCAGTGAGGCTGCTGTGGGAGGCTCCTGGAGGGTAGGCAGGGCCTGCAGCTGTCACTGAAGAATTGGGAATTTTAAGTGATGGGAGAAGGCCTAGCAGTCCTTGTACATCAAACCAAACAACAACCATCCCAAGCAGATTGTATTAAATTGAATTTTTTCTTCCCCTTTGCTCTTTCTTTCCACTTCAAATAAGCTGAATTTCTAGGTGATACTTGGCATACAAAGGGCCTGCTTTCAGCTGATTTAGTTATATGAGAGTGTGCACAATACTAGAATTTTGTTAACATTTACAAATAGCACTGACTAGGGGTTGTTTCTAGAGCATAAGATGTTGATCAAGAGTTTTTTTGATTATGCTGTTCACCAAGAAGACTTTCAGGTATTAGTTAAGTGCTTCTAAATGAATGAATTACGCTTTTTGCAATGCTGCTCGAAAGCAACAGTCTTTTGGTTTTAAAATTAGTTTCTGAGCTGTGGACTGGACACTCTGACTTGTGTGTGGTCTCTGTGACGGTGTTGATGGGGGCACGTTTTTCCATTAGATGAAGTGGTACAAATGTATTTCTTTATTCAAATATAACTTCTGAATCTGAAACAGCTTCTTATAAATGAAATGAGATTGAATACAATTCAAGTATTTTGCATTGGAGTGTTCTTAACACTGCAGCATTAACTTCTGTGGCCTTCCCCAAGGTCACCCCTGCACAGGTCTAAAATACTGGGGTTTAATAGCTTCTCTATAGAAAGCTAATATGATGTGGGTATGAGGTTTTTTCGTACTATCAGGACTCAGTAGGAATTTTTAGAAGTATTTCACATGTTTCCTCTGTTTTAGTCCCTTTTAATATGATTTTGTTGGGTGTGTTATTTATCTGACCTCTAGAGCAGAAGGGAGTTGCTTCTTGCAGTTGTTTTCAGAAGCTGCAGGGGAAGGCAGGCTCACTTGGCATCAAGGTGGTCCAGTTACTTTTGAGAGGAAAAATACAAATTTCTTTATAAGAAAAACAGAAGTTAAAGACCTCAGAATGAAATGAAAGTAATGTAAAGTCTGAAGATGTATCAGGTCAAAGGTTGCTTTTCAAGCTTTCAATTCCTAAACTGCCTTTTTAGGCTTAGGGTAAGAAGGGACAGGACTTCAATTTTTAGTATTAACTAGGTACCTAGTAAAAAACTCATTTTTTTCCGTTTATTCTGCTACTTCCTCCTTGTTACTTAGAGTGAGTTTTGTAGTTTCGAGAAAATTTGAGTTAACTCTCCCAAGTCAAGCAAAGTCTCTGCTTTTCCTTGAGCACTGTACTAACGGAGGAAGTCCTTTTTTTCATTGGTAAATCAGCTAACAATAGTATGGTCAAATAAAACAAAAATCATTCGGGTTTCAGTTCAGTAGTACAGCACAGAATGCTTTTACAGAAGAAAAAAAAGTTTTCTTAAGCTATGCAATGTTTTTCTTAAGTTATTCAACTACTTTGATTTAAAATCCTAGTCCTGTACTTAAAATATTAGTTCTTCTTTACAGTTCAGAATTCTTGTTCACTTGTTACTACAAATTGCTGTTGTTAGTGATGACTTGTAAGAACCTATACAGAAATGGTTTTGTGCCCAGATTAACTAAGACTAACATAAACTTTGTCTTTGTTTTCAGTCCAGAGGAGCTTCCTGTCCATGATGCGGTGATAGAAAAGGTAAGTCCTCTGTCCTCCAGGTTTTTTTATTAGGACGTAAACATTTACAATTTACAGCTTTTAAAAATATAAATCATTGTGAAATGAGTTGGTGAAGCCTTTTAGTGATTTGCATTTCCGAATAAGCACATTCTAGGTTCCCTAGGAACTGTCATCCTTGAGGCCACATTACCTCTTACACAGATCCCCTGGGGCCCACTCGTTCTTACATTTGCTTCTGTCAATGGGATGTGAATATTCCTCTCCCATTATGTGGCCCAGTGAAGGAAATGGAGCTTCTCAATAGCTCACACCCAGCTCTGCCCTGAAAGAGTGGGAGCTGTGGTGCTGTGCCAGGAGCTGCCATCAGCTGTGCTGGGGGATGGATGATGTGAGCGAGGTGGTGGCATTGACACCGAGGTGTGCGCTGCCTTCCTGAGGAGCGTGGGGTGCTTTGCTGCTTTGGGAAATGGTGACAAATGTCCTGCTGCCACTGCAGTGTGGTGACCTCCCTTGCAATGCTGAGCTGGATGTACTCCGGACATGCAGGTCCTGTTGGCAGCTGCTGCAGGTCCTAGTCCAAAAATCCTGCTGCTGCTGGAAGGTCCTAGAGAAGTAGTTTGACAACTGATTGGCTGGGAATGTGGAAAGCGATAAAAATAATGGGGAACTGAATTTCTTCTTGTCTGGGCCTAGTTACTGTTGGTATTTCCCCTTGGTCAGTTGGGTCTGTTGTTATCTCCAAGACCAAATCAGATCAGAAAACTCAAGATAAAGTATTTAAAATTGTAAGTTTAAGTTAGCCCTCTTGGCTGCACAAATCGGTAGAATACATGGAAAAGGGGTGGAATGACTTATTTCAAGGCAGCTCAGCTCCTTGAGTGTTGAGAGCAGCACTGCTTCTGAAAATTAATTATCTTGAGCTTCAGTTATATACTGAAGCTAGTAAAAGATGCTTAGTGTAAAATAATAGAACTTGTCTCTTTTGTTTTCTCCTGGTTCATATGTGGTTTAGCATACACAGCCTGAAACAGTTGCATTTTCCTGCCATGTTTCATTACATTTAATAACACAGTGAGTGTATGTATAATTTCATTTCCATCAGAAGGACACAGCAGGGGGGCGAGTCTCTGAACAGAATTATTAGGCAGCTTGCAGCTACTGTGGTAGATGTGTTTTGAAGCTCTGATTCGCTGTGGCTTTGTAGTTAGCCTTAAATTATTTGGGGGAAAATAGGGTCTTGGTTGTGTGTCCCAGATTGTGTTTGTGCTGTCTCAAAGTGTCAGCATAGAAACTGTATTTATGGAGTCAGTGTTAAATTGCAAGTCTAGTGTGTTTTTGTAATCATCCAGTGATGCTCCTGCATGAGACTCCTGGTTACACTCCTGATGCTATCCTGACCTCTGCTGGTCTGAGCTTTATCTGGCTCCTGCCAGCAGGGTTTGAATCTTTGCAGTTTTCGAGATACCATTCATAAGGATTACTGTGTAATGTTAATGCAGGCTAAGATTAAAAGCTTTCTGTACAATGTCTTTTGAAATCACTTACTCGGCAGAACAAATTATGCTTTCCTTTTGCCATATGAATTTTAAAAAATGTTCCTAACTTGAGTTTCCATTTCATTTTTAACTTACGTAAAAGGTTGATATCTTTGTGAATTTGGAACTTGTTCTTAGATACAAAAAAAACCTTAGGCTGGGATTTCTTTGTATTTGTGTGTGTGTTTTTTTGGTCATAATACCTTTATTCTGCGTTAATAGTAATAATTACTGATTTTGGTACTTCATTGCTTAACTGCACATTTGATGTCTTAAATGCATCAAATCATTGTCCTACATGATGAACTACTTAACCTTGAGATGAATCATCCAGCACATCTCAGATAAAACAAGGGGAGAAAAGATTTTTTGGAGAAGGAAAGGAGACAGAGAACTGACTTTGGGAAATCTGGAGTCTGTGTCTGACTCTGATTTTGAAGTTCTATGAAATGTTTTGTAAGTAATTTTCAGTTAGGTTTTGTCATTGGTTTACTTGATTATAAATTTTCTGGGGAACAGTTCAGCAAGTTCTGGTTTTGTCTGAGGCCTCTGCTGAAGCATTCCTGTAAGCCTCAGCCCCTGGCACACGTGCTCTCCAGGAAGGTGGAGTGCTGCACACGAGAGGGATGCTTGCCAACTTCATGATTTTTTTGCAAGGGGGATGCTTGCCAACTTCATGATTTTTTTGCTTTCACTAGTGCATTGTTTACTGACACGAGAGTAAGAAACCAGCTCTGCTTCAATTAGAGATTCTGTTACTCCCAATGGCAAAAATGCTTCAAAGTATAAATGTACTCAAAAGACAGATAAATGGATTTTTTGTCTTTTTTTTTGGTGACAACTACATGGAACTTGTCTGAAAGAGCAGCAGCAGCATCCCTCTGCTCTGCAATGAGCTGCCTCAGATCTATGTTTTCAGTGTTGTACCTGTTAGACATGAAAGTGAACATAATTCAGACAGGGAAAGAAATAGCTAAAAGTTTTCAACAACTGAACACAGAAATAATTGCTATTTTGACTACAGTAGCATCACTTGAGAATGGGTAAATTGACACAAAGACATAAAAGCTTGAACAAACATACAATTGAAGTGAGCTTCTGGCTCAAAAGACCAAAAATCTTGAAAGCAGATCAAACATCCAAACAAGAAGACTGTGGAAGCAGATAGGGTTTTATTTTTCTTACCAATTATCTGAGCAACCTGTTGAGGGCAGAGACCTTTCCTGACTTCCTGTTATTCCTGCAGTCTACACTAAAGAACAGCTGCTTTAAGAGACGTTGGAAATGCTGATTCCTTAAAGGGGTTGCAAGTGTGAAGGAGAATCAGAAACAGTGTTGTGAAATCTGGGGAGCAATAGTTTTTTTAGCCTCTAACATAAGTCTTAAGAAATGACTTTTAAAAAAATTGAAAAGGCAAGTATTTGAGATATTGCCCAATACAGCCAGAACCTGAACAAGAATGTGGGTGTTTGATTGCAACATGAATAGTTAGATAAGGTTGAAAGAGTAGAGGCACTTCTTTTCCCCATAACACTTTTATACTTGTGTCAGGCTTATATCATTTGAATTCAAAAGAAAATAACTTGAAAACCCAAACCAACTTATTTCTGGGACATTTTGTGGACCTGTCATAGTTGGGGTGGACCTAAACATCATCAAGTTATACTTCTGCTAATGGAAGGCTTTGGGCTCCTGGATTAAAGAAGTTCAGGAAGTTAAAGAAGCCCATTTTATTGCATTGATAGCCAAGAAAGAATGCACAAATTCTGATGGGTAAAAGCTAGAAGTAAAGTTAGGATTCTATTGGGACAATAAGTAATAATTTTCTTTTGTACTTTCCCCCAAGATTTTGGGTGCAATTAACTTTATAAATACTTAATGAAAGTATTAATAACTTTTCTGTATCCTGCGGAGCTTTAAAATTAAACTTTTACATTGTTACCAGATTGAATCACTAACCATATGAACATCCTTCCTGTCTTTATTAATCTTTATATTTGAAGTTGGAACTAGAGGGGCTGTCCCTTACAATAAAACTAAATACTTATTTATATTCAACTCTGAAGAGAAAGCAATAGCCACACACATACATTTTTCTACTTTAACCTTTCCAGTCTGGATCTTCTGCTGCAAAGCTTTATGAGAGAGTTGAAATAGTCTCATTAAAAAAATGTAAAAACACACTGCTAACTATTAACTTTGTAGTATAATCGGAGACACTTTGCAAAATGTAAAACTGAGCTGTAAAAATAAGTGCTAAAAGTCTTATCATTGGAGCTAACAAAATACAGATTTTTTGGTTGTGTAGTGCCAAAGTACCTTGAAATTCTGTGGACTAAGATGGCTAATTCCAAGTGCTTGTTTGGTTCCCAAAGTCAAGAAGTTGATGGCAACTGTAGCAATATTTTCATAGACAGAAGGGCAATCTCTGAGGTAGTAGGGCTATACTTGCTCGACTACTTAATATAACTATTTATTTTGAGAAGATGGGGTTTGTTTTGGTTTGGATTCTCATTCTTTCACCTTGTTACTGAAATATTCTTGTCAGTACTAAAATTTAAGCAAACAGATCTTCAGAAGAAATCCTTGATGTTAAGTTACAGGGTAATTCTGGTGAAAGTGTGCCATGCCAAGGAGGACAATTATGGCAAGGATTTCTAGCTTTTAACATCTAGAATTAAAGCTTATTCCCACTTCTGCTCCTGCACTGTCACTCTTGCATGCACTTGTTTTTGTACTTTTTAAGAAGGGATGGTTGGTTTGATCACTTGCAGACAGAAGCTAATTATGTTTAGGGCAAGCCTAGGTAAAGAAGATAATTTCAGAGACGACTAACTTGTAAGTGGCTTGCAGCAGAAATTTATTTGCCTGAAAATTTACTGAGTATAAAAACAGATGGAAGTTGTTGTTGGTTTTTTTTTTTTAACTTGCCAAATTGTAAAGAAGACCCTTCTAGAAATCTCGTGCTTAATCTCTTTTTACAAAATACAGTTCTTCCGTAGTTCTGAAAATAAGAGTTTCTGCTTGGTTTTTGGTTGGTTGTTTTTTCGGCTGTTTTAAATAAACTGATGTTACTCTTTGCTGTTCTCAGATGACTGAATAAAAAGTTCATAATGCTCTGTTGAACGTTTTGTTGTTATTTTTAGAAAAACTTAAATTACTTTAAATGCATTCGTTTTGGAGATATTAAAAATTTCTAATTCCTTTTCAGCAAAAGCACCTTGAAATTGAAAGAACTACAAAATGGCTTAAGATGCTGAAAAGCTGGGAAAAATACAAGAATAGTGAAAAGGTAAAATTCTGCATGCTTTTGTCATTGGCTGTCACTTCTGAAAGGATGAATACCCTGAAATTAGATTGCCTGTGTTTGATATCTGAAAAAAAACAAACCCCACACTGAAAGAATAAGGTTTTTTGTTCTTCCAAAATGCAAAAATACCCAATAACCGAATAGTGATTACCCAAAAAAATTGGTGGTCAAATGCTAGGAATTGTGTTCAGGGTCTTCATGTGTGCAAAATAATCTGTGGACAGAGTGGGTTACATCAGGTGTGCCATTAAGTACTAAGTACTTTTACTTGCTTTAAAAGCTAGGTACGAACTTCCATACTGGAATTGTAGTCTTAGTCACCTTAAAATTACTGTAGACTTTCTGGGAAAATTCTTCTGGAAATTTTCTGGAAAAATTCCAATTTTCTAGAAAAAAAACTTACTGGAGAGGCTGTGTTCCATCCAAACTGTTCTGGGTGGGTTTTCATAGCTGGTCTTGTGGTTGTTCGGTGGATAGTGCACAGATCCCCAAATTCAGATTCCTTCTTCTCTTCAACACAGCTTGAGACTTGTGTTTTCTGTTGGGGCTTCTGTTGGTATTTTTTGATGCTGTTGATCCACCTGGACTGTGCAGAGGAGTAAGGACAGCTGTTAGACATCCCAGGTTCCTGCCTGGATGACTGGCCTGGAATGTCACCTTACTCCCTTACTGGCCTTCTGCTTAAGTAAATTATCTGTGCAAAGTTGAGACCTTTGAAGAGAGAGATTGAGACCAGAATACTTGTTAGCCTGATGAGCAGAGAGCTGAGATGCTACAAGTAAGGTAGAGGGAGAAATTTACTTGACATGTCCCCTGCTCGTCCTCTCTGCTCACTGCCTGTGTTTTTGAGACTGATAGCTGTGTCCTGCACTTGGCTTTTGCTAAAAACCAAAGCCGGTGGTTGATCCTCTTTCAGGGTATAGCTCAGAATCAAAAAAGTTCATTTCCTTAAAATATGATGTGAATGCATGAAAAATAATTATTTGTTCCCGAAGTTTTTCTTATAATCCTACTTTCTGTCCTGCCATTTTCTTTGGGAGGAGAAACTGGAGGTCTTAACTGTTGTGACTTTGTTTTGTTAATGTGGCAGTAAGGAGATTTTAAAACAAACATGTTCCCAAGTCAAAGGGACAATTAAAAAACCTCTGTAACAGCTACTTCATTTGCAAAGAGAATGTTAAATATGACCTTTTAGGCAACAGAGCAACCATGTGCCATCTAAGCAGCAGTGGTTGTGTTCTTCAGCCATTGGTTACATCAGTCCATGAGACCCTGACTTAAATAAATAATCCTCTCTTCACCAGGCATACAGAAGGTGTAGCAGATCAGCTGGGCAGAAAGTTTCAGTTCATGTAACAAATTACAGGCTGAACTATAAATAGTGGCTGGAATAATTCAATATGTTCATAAAGGGATGAACTTTGCTTGAGGCTAGGAAAAATTTTCACTCATTGTTGAACTCTAGTGAAGCACACGAGATTTAGAAAACAAGGGTGTTTCCCTTATTCTTTCTCACATCTCATGTGGTAAGTGAACCAGAAGATACAGAATAAAGAATCAGCCGCCTCCTTCTCCTGAGCATCCAGTGGAAAGCCAGACATTATTGGTCACTGCTCTTTATGGAAAGCCTGGCCGTGTTCTCAGAGTTGTGCAAAACTCACAATTAAACGCAGTTTGTATCTGGAAGTGAGTTGAAAGAATGCACCGGCTTTCCATGCTCCCATTCTTGAAGCATGGAAGGAGTAGTTGCAGGAACAGTTCCTGACTCTTGTTTTCTGTCTTCACTTGACTGGATAAAGTGGTTAATGCTAGAGGAGCAAATTGCTAAAGAAAATGAGCAGCCTGTGTGTTACAAGACCCACTTCACCTGACACTGCCATGGTTTCTGTGCAGTCAGGCTGCTCCTGAAATGAGTGTTCTTCAGAAACAGCACTGAAGGGAACATTGCAGCAACAACAACAGTAATAATGTTGTAGGATTATAGATTATAATTGCAGTGATGGCTTGGTTTTGGAAAATGGCATATTTGAGATATGCTTGTGCTCTTAAATAGATAGGAAGGGAGACTCAGAGAAAGTGTTGTACAGCAGGTACGTACAAAATACAGGGCTTTGGACAGCCTGTTTGTGATGAGCCTTCATAATACACAGCTAAGAGAGCTTTGCCTTGAGGAAATAATCTGTTCATACTGTAAATGAGTCCATATATTTGATTCCATTATCCCAAACTGTCATATGCTTAATTGCAAACTAGTTTTCACTCAATACTCTTGCAGAGCTGCCTATAGGCTGCTTCTCAACATTCTTTTTTCTGTCATAACTTCACAAAGAGAATTAATGAGAAAGCATTAACACACTGGTGGTGTGTGTGTGCATTTGAGATGCTTCAGTTTACATCTTCCCCTGGTCTTGACTGCTGAAGAATATGTCAAGAAATAGATGAGGCCTCTGGGAACTTCACATTGTTTTCCCATTAGAACTCTTGTGCTAAACCTTGTAAAAAAGATGGGGTGGGGAATAGAGATTAGGAATGTATGACCATGAGGAACTGGAAAAAGATGGAAGAATTGTCATATTGAGACCAAAATGTGCCAGGCTCTACCATATTTCAGTAATAGTTTAGAGGTAATGAAGAATGACGTAATAAAGTGAGCCTATGTACAGCTCCATAACGGTGTAGAATCACAGAATCGTAGAATGGCCTGGGGTGGGAGGGACCTTAATGATCATCAAGTTCCAGCCCCCTGCCATGAGCAGGGCCACCTTCCACTAGACCACGTTCCTCAGAGCCCCATCCAGCCTGGGATGGGGCAGCCACAGCTTCTCTGGGCAACCTGTGCCAGGGTCTCACCACCCTCACAGGGAAGAATTTCTTCCTTATGTAGGATGTCCTTGATGTCCCTGGCCAGATTTGATCTCACCAGGGCTTTAGCTCTCTAACCTGATCCCTGGCTGCTCAGACGGTCTCTCTGTATTCCTCCAAACTGCCTGTTCTTACTTCCCCCTCCCTAGGATTCCTTTTTCTTTTTGAGATTGTCCAGGCATTCCTGTTCATTCATAAAGGCCTCCTGGTGCTTTTGTCTGACTTGCTCTTTGTGTATAAAACTCCTTGATTCCTGTGTGGTTATTTAGGCATCTCTTTCAGTGGAGTTGTCGTGGTTCTTACAGATACCACTCTGAAGTGTGTAACTGCCCTTGTGTCTTTGTGTGATTGATATTTGTCAAAACAAAGCTTTCATCTCCCCATCAGTCATTTGTTATGCAGGAAGTGTCACAGAGCAGCAAAGTTTGTGTTTCAGTGTGGTCCTTCTCTAGTTTATGCTTTTATTTCCTATTTGTATTCTGCTGCTTAGTGGTTCAGGGTACAATCAACCACCCACAGATAGTAAATCCTTCCTGGCTTAGTATGATCATAACTTTCAGGAAAGATTAAATAAAACTGTTATATGTTGTATTCCCATTTGAGTATTTCCACCAAAGTATTTCTGTCTTTCCCTGTCTGCCTTCATCTATCTGTGATTGAAGTTGCCTAAATTGAAGGGGAAAGGAAGAAGAGAAACAATCTGGGTAGCTGCCATTTCCAGCTGTTCCGGCATTCACACACAGTATAATAATCAAGTCTCCAGTTCGTTTGGAGTCTGAACACAGAGCCTTAATGAAGAACCCTCTTTGCATTCCTGAGATTTTTGAATGAGATGGAGCAACTCTTCTATTTGCACTTTTTCTTCCTTTTATGCAACCCACAGAAGCTGAAGAACCTCTAAAGGCAGCAGCCTTTATAAATATATTTTCTTTTCATTATAAATATACTTTCTTGTGAGACTTCAGATTTTAATTCTTATGCTTCTCATCACTGATTCTTTTTGAGGTGGCAGAGTCCCTCTGCTGCTTGTGTAGCTCCTCCTGACACAGCTGAGAAAATACTATTTTCAAGAAAACCAGTTTTATATCTTGCAGGAGCGATGATGCCAGTTCCCACTCTTCAGGCCAGTGCTCTGTGACAGTGGCCTCATTTCTTGGCCAGAAACCAGTAGGGTTTATGATTTGGAGAGATGAGGGCTGGGCAAGGAAGGAGAGATTCCATGTTTTCCAGGTGTTTTTGCATGTTGGACATTATGGACTTTGTTGAGATGACAACTAATTGTTTTTGGTCTTCTTGCTTTATAAGGGTTTTAGTTCATCCTGTATACTCAGTGTATTTATGGGTCTGATTTGTTTTTGCATGAGAAGCTCCTTTGAATTCCCAGGTGATAGGGCCTCATTTAGTGTCAGTTTCTCCTACCTACTTCAGGATCAACAATCTTATTAATAATTACAAGAGTTTGACTGCTATTCTTGGCTGAGTATCAGTTTAGATGTGATACACAACTTAAACCTGTATTTTTATGTATCCTGTGTTTATATAGTTATATGAATCAGGGATCACTTTCTTTTTTCTATGTCCTGTGCTGATGGAAACATCCCAGATCCCATAACCCTATTCTTTGATTAATGTTTTCATAGATGTATTTTTTTATCTGGACTCTGAGTTTATATATTTGTGTTTTGAGCGATTATCTTAAGAAAGCCTTAATCTTCAACAAATTTTTTAAAATTAACTCAGTATTTCATCTTCCGAGAAGCAGAAGAAAAAAGTAACTTCCTGAATTTTCTGCTTTCTGTTTTAATTATTAATTCAGAGAGAGCAGAAAAGTAGATGAGAGTTCTGCAATGTATAGATCCAAGCAGCATTTCTCAGCAGATTTTTTACCTGGTATTACATAAGGACATAAAAAACAGCAGAGGGCACTAGCATGGTGCTTATGGTAAAGACATTCAGCTAGCTAATAATCAGTGTGCTCATTTATATTTTCTTTAACTGTTTGGTGACTGAATGATCATTGGAAATGAATTTTGCAGTGAAGTGTGTGTGAGTTCCACCCCTCATTCTCCAAGATGCAGCACAGCTGTGTCATTTTTACAAAACTGCAGCATTGCACAGGGTCACAGGTGGCTGGGGTTGGAAGGGGCCTCTGGAGGTCACCTGGTCCAGCCCCCTGCCCGAGCAGGGCCACCTCCAGCTGCCCAGGACCCTGTCCTGATGGCTTTTGAGTATTTCCAAGGTTGGAGACACCACAACCTGACTGGGTGACCTGTGCCAGTGCTTTGTCACCATTACAGCTAAGAAGTGTTTCCTGATGTTCAGAGGGAATCTCCAGTGTTTCAGTCTGCGCCCATTGCCTCTGGTCGTGTCACTGGGCACCACTTGCACCCTCTCTTCAGGGTGGTACGAAATACAAATTGATAAGATCCCCCTGAGCCTTCTCTGCTGCTGGCTGAGCAGTCCCAGCCCTCTCAGCCTCTCTTCAGGGTAGAAGTGGTCAAGTCTCTGTAGCCCTTTGCAGTGTGTCCATGTCTGTCTTGCGTTGAGGAGCCCAGAACTGGAGTCACCAGTGCTGAGCAGAGGGAAAGGATCACCTCCCTCAGCGTGCTGGGAATACCTTTGTCTGATGCAGCCCAGGATACCATTGGTCATCTTTGCTTCAAGGGCACTGTGCTGGCTCCTGCTCAACTTTGTGTCCACCAGGCCCCACAGATCCTTTTCTTCTGAGCTGCTTTCCAGCTGGTGACCCCTAGAATGTTCTGGTGCCTGGGGTTGTTCCTTCCCAGGTGCAGGACTTTGCACCTCTCTTTGTTGAACTCTGTGAGGTTCCTGGCAGCCCTTTCCTCCAGCTTGTTGACATCACTCTGGATGGCAGCACAGCCCTCTTGGTGTATCAGCCACTGCTCTCAGTTTTCCATTGTATGTGAAATTTTTCATGCTTGTTTCCATGTTCTTGTTTGTGCAGTGGAGCCTATGCCATGACTGAGTGACATTTCTCTCTTCTGTGTAAGGCAGTGAAAGTCTTTGCTCTTGTGTTCTGCTGAGTCTGTAGGCAGGATCTGGTAATGACTTGGGATGACTGAGAGCTTTTCTCTGCCTCAATAAAAGAATAGTTGGAACAGCAGAGTCAGCTGAACACAGATCTAAAATGGTTTGCAAGAAGCTGTGAAGGTTATTTGGGTTTATTCTGTCAGGTAGTGCAATAATTCAGAACTTAGCTACTGAAAATGTTTGCTTTCCTCCTGTTTTTTCGTTTTTGGCATTGCTGTAGTGGGCTGATGAAACTGTTCACCTCTCTGTCCTTTCTGCTCTTTTTAAAGTTATATTTGCAACTCACTTTTCAAACTTTCCTGTGGAAAGTGCTTCCACAGTTTTCTGTCTCAGTTTTTATGTGCTGCTTTAAGGGCTCTTCTGGCATTTGGCTGTTTCAGTCTAGGCAGTGCAGAAGATGAGACGACTGTAAATGCCATGGACTCCCCTGAAACTGGTGGTTCTTCTCCTTCAGTTTTATTTTCCAAAAAACCCTGAACAACTCCACACTTTGAATGGATGGTTTGAAATGTTTTAATTCTGTTTGGATAAGAAGCTATTATTATAAAGGCTTATTTCTGGCCTTTTATATCCACCTGACCTTCTCTCAAAATATTAATTGATACAACAACAGTAGTCTTGAGAATTTATTCTTTAACCAGTTGTCTTCATTAATAACCTTTTGTTCTTGGAGACATTTGAAAATTAGTTAAAAAAATTATAATTAGCTGACAAAAGTGTTTGTTGTGAAGGTACTCTGTTGCTGGACATGGGTCTGAGGAATAGATCTACCTGTCACTGAGGACATAGATCACTGCATTTTTTCCCCCTAGTTATCTTCCAACTTTCCAGAAAAGATATTGCAAATTTGGCTCATTCTGCTTTCTAGTAGACAGGCTAATCTCTTCCTAGGGTGACTTCAATGCAGTTGGGGGTGTTTGGCTTTCAAAAGACTGAATTTTCATCTCTCCCACAAGCAGGTACCCTTGTGTCTGGGTTGACACCCACTGAAATCCCATGTGACCTGAGCTCAGGGTATCCATCTCTAGAGAAGGCTGCTTTGGAGCTCTGTGTGCTGTTCTTCATCTTTACAGAAGAAGCTGTACTGGCACAGCTGTGCTCACACTGCAAGGGTTGCTGTTTTAATATTCTTAGTATTAAGGCAGCAAAGTTTTCTTTGTGAAGCACAACATTTTTTTTGTGGACAGCCTCCTGGATGGCTGTTGTATCTTATACAAGTTTATGTTTTTCATTTGAAAAAGGAACAAGGGAAGAAACTCATAACCTTACTTGTGCAAGAGTTACAGATTCTGCAATCCAGACACAAATCCTTGCTGGCATTAAAGACAGCTTTAAAGACCCGATATATTCCAAATGGCAGGAGGTTTGGAAATATACTGCAACGAGGGGTTCATTAATTTTTCCAAAACTGGAGATGTGAAATAAGTGAAATGAAAAACAGTCCTGTCTTTGAGGAGGACATTGCTTTTAAAATATTTCTTAAACATAACTTTTATAAAAATGTTTAAAGAAGTGGTAGCTTTGTCAACTGAAATTTTTAAGGTCTAACTTCCATTGTAGGATAAACACGAAGAAAAAATTGTAGAGTGGTCGTGTGTGGTTTGTTCTCTTTTAAATCTGTTTGTCTCCCTGTGTAATCATTAAAATGATGGTAGAAACATAACTTCAGAAAGGTTCGTTTTCTTTGTCAAAAGAAAAAGTCATTTTAATTTTCCTTTTCTTAGATGTGTCTCTAAAAGATGTTAACACCTTTTTGTGTTCTTCTGTTGTTTTTTTGGCAAATGTTTTAATATGCATGTAGCAGACTGATTATTAGTTTAGAAATAGAATCTGAGATTTGTTAGCTTTAGAAATGGCACATTCTGGTTTTTTGTGATCTCACAGTTTGTTTCCTTGCATACATACATTTCAGCATACTGTTGCAGTTTTAGAAGAATTCAAAAATCAGTTCTGCTTTTGGATTTGCACTGATAATTTTTAAAGCTTTGTGATTTCGCTGCTTGCTTTTTGCTATTTCTATTTATAGACTGTAATTACAGTGAGTTATTTGTGGCTTATCCTGAAATAGTGTTGCTAAGAATCTGATTGTTGGGATCTCAATTACAAAATTTGCCCAGCAAAGGTGATGCAATTTTGATAGACCTTCCTACATGCAAAAGTCCTGGCTTGAAAATATCATCTGGGATGGTTTGGCCTATGTGTCCATTTTGTCCCTGTGCCTCTGGATTCAGTCAAGAGGTCCCAAATGGCATTGCTGGACACGTTCCTCAAAACACACTGGAGCACTTTGTCTCCAGCAGGTCATCCCTTTCCTAGGGCACTTGGAGTAATTGCATTTTTCTCTTTAGCATGTTGTGCATCACTATTCCTTTTATTCAGAGCATTGTAAATTGTGCTGCATTTCTATAATCTTTTTTTTGCAGTTTCATAGGAGAATTTATAAAGGGATCCCGCTGCAGTTCAGAGGGCAAGTCTGGTCTTTGCTGCTTGATGTTCCTAAGATGAAAGAAGAAATGAAAGACTTTTATAATGTAAGTTCATAGAATTTCTACTTAATATTAATTAAAAAATATCAGATACTAAAACTGCAGGCTTCATTAAGCCTTTGCTGTTATGCAGTGTTAAAAAAATTAATTAGAAATTACATTGCACTCTATTGCTTGTTTTAGCTAGGAAAAGGGCTGTGTATTCAAAAGCTGACCTGAGACTGAGTCTGAGTAGATGAGGAGTCTTATGAAAGACGATTGGTATTGGTGTTGGTATTGGTGTTACCTAAATTTTGGTGTCTGTTACCTTCTTCGTATTTCTTGCACTTTAGACTAACAGGCTGCTTTTTCTGACTATTATATTTTGTTTAAGTTCCTCAGTAAGACTAGTGGGAGATCCAAAGGAGGTAAAACAGAGGTTATGCTGAATAATGTAGTTGTGGGAAAGAATGAGAGTAAAATTAGGAGCATGTACAAATAGGTGAAATAATCTTCAGGAATTATTAATGTCAGCTAATGCTCAGTGCAAAACAAAGAAGTGTTTGTAGTTCAGATACAGAAGTAGAAAGAGTTTCTTCCATCATTATCTGATTTATTTGCGATATACTTATCTTGCTGCTCTTTATTTCCCTATTTCCTGAAGTGATATTACCACTGCTCACTGCAAGTGTCACTTACAAACTGCACACCTTAAAGTTAGAAGGATAAAACACATTTGTTGTAGGTCAGATAGTTTCTTTCAGTTCTCTTTGCAGGGGAAGGACCAGTTCTTAACCTTCTCTCCTTCCTCTTTCTCAAACTTCTGGGACCTTTCTGTTCTCTCACACATGAAGCTGCCATGATTGCAAGGGCTCGGGATGCTTCTTTTCCTAAATTCCATCAAATCATAGGGGTTTAAAACTAGAAATTTTCCCTTTGCTGCTTTTCTGTCTGTCTGGGGGACAAATCATTCTGGGTGTTTAGTTTAAATTGTTCTGAGAGGTGCACATAGCTGAGATTGTGGTTGGTGGTGTGTTGGTTCAATGATTTACAAGTAATTCCTCATGTGAGTTGTGTTCCTGGTTGTGTTCAACAGATTTGATGCATGTTATTGTTCCCTGTTTGATCCCTTTGTTATTATTATTTTTGTCTTTACTCTTGTTTTCTTGCAACCAGAGTCCGTAGAGTTTTGCCTTTGATTGCCTGTGGTATTCTCTGATAGTCAGAAGTAATGTTTTAAAAATACCATATTGAGTCCAGGGTCTTGCAAACTCAACTTTTATGGACAGAAGTGAGAATAAATGAATGAGTGTCAAGAGAAAATTACTGTAAGTGCAAAAAATAAGGTGTCAGTCTAAACCTGTGCAGGCTTCATAAGTATTCAATTACAAAAATGGATTTAACTATAAAACACTAAAGCAAGTGCTAAAGTAGACATATTCTACAGCTAAATTAGATTAGAACAGAAAGAGGAAATTACTAGAGAAATGTCCATTATCTATATTTAGATAATAACTGGCAGCTATGTAGCTATTACTTCTGCTAGAGAAAAAGACAGGAAAAGTATGAAAACTACACTAAATCATTTGCTTAAAGTCTAGTCTAGAGCACTTGCATCTCAGGTTCTTGTTCCTGAGTAGTAAAATTAATTTTCTGTCTTTCTTTAGTGCTGTGCCTGCCTGAGAAATGGCAGTAAGAAATCTGAAATGCTGAAACGGCCTTAAATATGGGTAGTGAATGATGTGTCCAAAAAGTGTGTATTATGGGATTGGTCTTTCTACATCTTTACTCTGTGGCTGTTTTCTGACTCATAGAATTGGTACATGTATATGCTTATTTTGGGAGTTAAACTGTTAATCTTGTGAGTTGCTATTCCATATTGTTCTAAATCACATGATGGCAATTAATTCAGTATAGCTGTACAGTCAAGCAGGTTTCTGCTATTTCAGAGTTCACGATTTTAAATTTCTGTTCTTTACTGTATTCCCAGAAATTGAAGTGTCAAGCACGAGGGTCTTCACCAGATATCCGGCAAATTGACCTTGATGTGAACCGGACGTACAGAGACCACATCATGTTTCGGGACAGATACGGTGTGAAGTAAGTAAACTTTCATCTTCCCAGAGATTCTAGTCTTCCTTTGTGTTTTGTGTTCTTCTTCCCCTAGTAACTAGTTCAGAATCAAATAAAGCAGTATTTTTGTATGTGAGCATTTCATTATTTACAACTGTAGGCCATAATGCTTTTGGATTTCTTCAGAATGTTTTGTTGTGTTATTTTTTTGCTGCCACTAGATGAGGAATGTTAGGCAGCTGTCATCTTTAAAAATGCTTAATAGTGAAAAAAGTGGGGATACAAACATCAGTATTGTTGCTCGCTTGCAGCATCAGCACCCTGCTGAGAAGAAGAGGGCATTTTTCCCCTTCTGTCTCTGTATTAGTTCCGTTTTTAATCTCCTTTTCTTGCCAAGGCAGATTTTATGGTAGTCTGCTGTTCTCAAAAAGCAGTACTCAGAGTTGTGGACTTGATTGTGATAATAAAAGAAGCGTTTTCTTACATTATTGTTCTGGATATTTTGTGGAAGAATTCTAAATCAGGGGAATTCCTCTGATGGCTGTAAGGAAGGAGCACAGAGCGGAGATTCGCAAGCTGAGACTGTTCGTGCAGCCAGTGCAGTTCAGATCCATTTGTGCAGGGCTGGCAGTGCCTGTGCTGCTCGGGCCTCTCCTCGTTCTGTGCACGTGTTTTAGATGTCAGCAGAAGCTCGTTGCCTTGTCAGTTTGGGGTTAACACAAGCAGAGCCAGCTCCAGTTCCTGTGGCTGTTGTAACCATGCCCTCAGAGTCTACAGGAAAGCTTTGGGCTGCCTAAAGCAATTTCACACTTGGAATAGATCTCAGAATTACTGTACATATATTATGCATTTCCAGCAATGCCTCAATGAAAAATTCAGAAATCATTTCACATAGCAGTGAAATAAAGTCCCCTAAGTCAATTGCTTGTTTGACTTTTAGGTAGACTGTATGTCTTTGAAGGTTCATTCTTTTACAGGTCTTTAGTGCTACCATCTAGTGTAAATAATACTGAAATCACCATTATTCTGTGTATGTAACTGTGAATGAGATTGAGCTCCTGTGCTGTTTCATATGGTCAGCTAAAGGTACAGGAGGTTGCTGTGTACATTGGGGACCTGTTAGCTTGTCCTTGTAAAATGAGGCTCCAGCTTAATGTCTAGTACCTTGTTACACTTCTCTTTGGTTACTGAAGAATGGCTAAGCTTCAGTTCTGCAAGAGGGTAAACCAAAATGCCACGATGCAGATGTTTTGATAAAATTCTCCACGTATAAATCCTCTTCCCAAAAGAAAATAAGCACCTTCTGGCTTATGCTTTCTCTTTTTTAGCCTGCTAGTATCTCTTTCCGTTGATTGATTAGTAAAAGGGAGAAAAATTTCACTGGACAGAAAAAGGACAATATGCAAAACTCAGGTGTTAAATTTCAGCAGTTTTACTTGTAGATGAAAGTAGGCATTCAGGTATCCAGATTCTCTCCTGAACAGGTGACAAAAAAGAAGCCGTGAGTTTAACAGTTGATTATGAGAGCTCTCCACCATTCGTTTCATATAGCACTTGGAAAGAGCAGGGTTGTGTTGGTTGGTTTGTTGTTGTTTGGGGTTTTTTGTCTGGCTACCTTCACAAGTTAGACTGTTTTACAGAAAGCAAGGGACCTCTACAAAGCTCTTTGTAATTCTAGCTCTGAAGTACCCAGAGATCAACAGAGGGCTCAGCACAGGATGCTGAGCCAGAGTTAATATTGTTTTTCTTCAGTTTGACAGTAGCAGTCATTAGAGCAGACTTTAATTTTGGTGCCAAGATTAAGACACCTTTGTGGCTGCTTTGTGTATTTCACATCTTCACTTCTACATCTCTGTTTGGAATCACTAACAGCTGTTAGTGCTCTGCAAGCACAGAAATCAGGCTTGGGGAGTTTACATTTTGGCATTCAGAATAAATCAGTGTTTGAAGCAGTGTTTGAAACCATGCAGTGTTTCACTTTACCTGTCTGCAAAAATGATGATGTGCCACCACTCTCTTCCAAAGTATTATTGATGCTTTTTGAAATGTTTCAACATGTAAAATATCATAAAGGTGCTAATTACGAAATCGGCTTGAAATCAGAAGCACTTATCGTTGTGAAGTGTGGTTGATCCTGTTCTTTAGTGCTACACAAGTTAAATTGGGAAAACATGTTTCTAAAATCCAGTTCACTACTTCTATGTTTTTCTGTTTTTACAAAAGATAATACTATATTTTTTTTTATTTTTTGCTTTTATTTCTCCAGGCAACAATCTTTGTTCCATGTTTTAGCTGCATATTCCATATATAATACGGTAAGTTTTGTTCCTTCACACTTGAATCTGGTTTCTCTGAACGTGCTGTAAGATAATAACTTGCATCTCTTTCTCCCAAATAAAACCATCAAACATTTCAGAGACCTTTGCAAGTACATAGAAATAAATTATTTGTTGACATGTTTTGAGCTGAAGTTAAAATAAAGCATCTCAATTATGAGTTTTATTGCACAGACTGAACTGTGCTTAAAATTTGGCTGAAGCCAAGGATTGTGTCTAATAAGAGTAATGAATTTGTGTTGTGCTGGAGTGTTATGTGACTGATATTTCCTCCCATTATATTATCTGCCTCCATTTCATTTGAATGATGGGAGGAAAATACTGCAGAAAGATGCATGTTGGAGTCCACAGGTGTATTTCATAACCTGAAAGGTTCTAAAAATGTGAAATTAGTTTAAAAGGTTGCATCTTCGTTACGTAAGCCCTTGGTCTTGGCTGCAGTCCTGGGTGGGGACTTACTAGAGTGGGCTTTCCAGTCTGTATCATAAGGGTTAGAAGGTTATGTATTTTGTAATGTCTTTTGGCTGTATGCTAAAAATAGAAGGAAAAGAAATGCCTTCATGTCCATATTTAGCTGTGGTTTTAGTGCCCTCTCCCCTCATGCCTTGGTCCCACTTTGAGCATTTCTGTACGTCTTCCATTTTATATCCATCAGCAACTCCCTAGAAGTCAATATAAAATATGTTAACTTTAGAAGAGGAAAGAGAAGTTAAACAGTTACTTGAATTAAATACTGGTTTGTTTGGATTTTTCAAAGTTCTAGGAAATGTAACTTTTCTGTCTGACCTTTTATACCCCCTGCTATAAAAACATTGGACTAGTATTTTCAAGTTGCTTGAATAATTATGTTTAAAATCAATCATTAAACTGTAATGATGAGAATATTATAGTGAAGTTTTTATTTTGCACTTTTGTTGTTGTATTTTTCCTCCTAATGTGTGGCAGTTCTTATGCTTTGGTTTTATCTCTAGAACAAAGTTGTCCTAAAAACTCATAAACCTGAAAAAACTTACTCAACAATTAAGTAATTGTCCTTAAAAATACTTTATTCGTGGGGTTATCTTTGCAGCTGAATGATAGTGACAGCTGGTTCCTGCCATAAAATTAAAAATTAATAGCAGAGGAAGTACTCAAGTTCAGTTCTGGAACAATAAAACTTTTCTTTGGGTTTATTACAGTTGCTTGCTGTTGGGCTGCTAAACTTGAGCAAGTTTGTAGTTACAAACTCTTGAAAAATCCTGTGTTTATCAGATGGTGCCCTGACTGTAAACCAGAACAAAGCCAGATACTGTCACCCTCCATAAAACCCCCCAAATTGCAACTAAATGAGAAATGAATCCATTGGACAGTAAGATGATACAGTAACTTGAAAATATTAGTACTGACCAAGGATTTTGTTCATAAGTAGTGAGTTTTAATGAGCAATCAATACTTCCAGGTTTCTTTTCAGTTATAGGGTTGTGCACCATCCCTTCTATCTATCAATATTTTTAAATATGAAGTGTGTTTGGTGGGAAGCTTTGCCATTGGGACAGGCATCATCTTTCCTCCACTGACTCAAGGAAAATCTAAAAGCTCATAGCTTCGAGGCTTTTGTTTCCAGCATTTTAATATTTCCACTGTATGATTTTCAGGAAGTTGGATACTGTCAGGGAATGAGCCAGATCACAGCTTTGCTCCTGATGTACATGAATGAAGAAGATGCCTTCTGGGCCTTGGTGAAACTTCTCTCTGGCCCAAAGCACGCTATGCACGGTATGGAGTTTCATGTCAGTATATTTAGGTTTCAACCTGTCCTATTTAAGCTGTAAATTATTTGAAAATGGAACTATGCTGTTCTGATTGGTCAAAAAGAAGACATAGTGGGAGCTTTATACTTGGGGGTGGTGCTGGGTATTACTGGAGCTCTCACCATAAGAGTAAGTAACGGTTTTTATATGTGATATCTTTCAAGTAGTTCTTAATGAAAATCAGATGGTTTCCTCTTCTCTTATTCTCTCAGGGAATGTAACCAATTGAAAGCTGGTTATGTAGACACCTATATAGTAATGAACTAGTAGTGGAAACCTAGTACAGAATGTGTTAAATAATATTGCAGCTGTGCTATCATTTGGCAGGACAGGAATCTACAGTAAAAAAATTGACTTGTGTCTGGGCATGAACTTCAGGCTTCTCAGTTTTATCTGTGCCTCACACAGAATTTCCTGCTCTCATGGTATTGTTGCTCTTATGTAATTGGTAGTTCTCTCTTTCCATGCCGGATTTATTATGATCTATGCATATTCCATGGCTATTGGTATGGAACAAGTCCAGGAATTCCAAAACCTTTGTGATGTTACAGTTGTGGTGATTCAGAAAAGCTGTGGTTCTTGGAAGCCTGCAAAAGTAAATGTCATCCAGAACCTGGGCTTTTTAGCAAATTTCCAACAAGCTCTAGCTGCTTTTCCCTGCTGAAGAGTTTCTCATTCTGTGATATCTTCCTTCCCAGGCTTTTCATTGTTCCTGTTCTCCACCCCCAAAACAAAGGGATAGTTTGTTATTTTGCTGTTTACAGCTGCAAAGCTGTCAACTCTGGGGGGGGGGAAGAAAGTGTGATGTGTCATAAATGAAATATTGAATTCATCAAATGTCAGAAGATTTTCTTGGAGCTTTGCACATTGATAACATAAACTAAAAGCATCTTATAAAAAATCTAGAGATTTCACAATAATCCAAACCTGTGCAACTGCAACCATATAGAATATTGAGCTTCTCAAAGCTCACAGAAAATTCTAGATGTTTGGGGGAATTAAGTCAAAATCACCTTCTTATTTACCAAATCATGTGCATGATAAACAAGTGGGTAAACACAGGCAGATGCATTGCTTGAGATGTTGCAGACCTCCCTCCTTCCCTCCTTTATTCCTGTCACACACCTGTCAAGTGATGTGAGAGGGAAGGAGGGAGCTTTGAGTAGCCCAAGGCCTGATGAGCTTTTCCACAGGGCATATGAACCCATCGTGCCACAGCTTTATTATGCACACTGAAACTGTCTTGGCAGCACCTGTTAGGCAAGTTTGCATTAATAGATATGCTGATAAAACTTTAATTATAACTTGTGTGTTCCCAATTTATCATTTATTAAATGTTGCCAACTAGTCTAAGGATCTGCTTTCGGCAGGTTGGACCAGATAATCTCCAGAAGTCCCGTCCAACCTGGATTTCCTGTGATTCTTTGAATGTATCTGTTTTAAAGTTTATGTCACTGTGCTTCTGTAAATATCACTGTAGATTCTGGAAAGGAAACTTTAAAGCTGATTTAATTGATGTCAAGTAACACTTTGTATGTTCTTCTTTGGGGAAGGTAGCTTAAAACACTGTTTCTCAACTCTTTAAAGCTTAAGTAATTTCAATTCCAAATTGCCAATATCCATGAAGAAAAACTTTCGTAATTGCCCTTGATGTCACTGACCATCAGATGGTTCTGTGAAATGGGCATCTCCCTATGGAAATTTTGGGGGTGGGCCGAGTAATTTATCATATTGGCAAAAGTAATAATGGTTGAAAGCTCCTCCTCACAGACAAGGTTTTTGATGTGTTTTTCACTTTTACCTGTGATATATGGCAACCTGGAATACTTTTTGGGTGCAGCCCATTAGCCAGACTAATTTCTAATACAACACCACTTGAAATCAAGAGATGAATTTGGCCTCTCTGGTATTTCATAGTGTATGGATGATGTGAAGTTTCTAAATGATAAAATACAGGCATCTGACCCTGAATATTACCTGCTTTTTTGGAAGCTCTTTCGAATCACCACAAGACTTTCCATTGATCTTTCTAAAGTTTTAAAAATTCAAGATAATGAGTTGATGTATATAAACATGAAAGAGCAACCTTCCATGGAAAAAGAACCTTTATTGTTATTGTTGATGGCTAATTAGCTTTGATGTAGTCACTGTTTACAGTAAGAGAAAAACCAAATGTCTTGCCGGTGTTATTGAAATTTCCTAATATGCAACCTGACATTTAACTATTGTAGAATTTGCATTTGTATCTATGAAATACTAAACCTGTGTGAATCTGAGGTAGTAAGTCTTGTGTGTTGGTGACTACGCAGTGAATGACGCAGTTGGTAACTAGAAAGACTTTGCTTTTTGGTTTGGGTTTTCAGTAATTCCTTTTTCATCTATCTTTTTTTTTGAAGTTGCATGGCTACTGTGGGTCTGTACTTGTTCTTCCAGTTCTCATACTGCTTAAAATATATTGGAGTTTTTTTATAACCTTAACTTTGCTGATACCTCAGTTGGAAGGGGATCTTAGAGCTTTCCTTTTCCATGTATGATCGCTAAAACTATTAGATGGGTTTTTTATGCCCTTTGTTTCAGTTTTGTGAGCTCACAGTCTTACTTAAAGGATATAATCATGATATTTGTCTTGCTGGAATATCCCTCTTGTCTTTTTAATGGTCTTTTCTTCATTGCAGACAGTTCTAGTAGATACCTATGCTGTTTGCCCTTCTATCGTGAATTTTCTGGGCTATAATTTCAATTTTAGTGGGTGTGGGTTGTGGTTCTTTGTTTTGGTTTTCTTTTAAAGAATAATTATAAATGTGGTTTCCACATGATCTTATATTGGGTTGACTAATGTAGGGCTGATGGATCTGCTGTCATTTGTCACTGTGATCTAATAATAGTCACTCAGGGAATGTATTGATTGTAGCTATTTAGGAGTATGTGCATATCTGTATAGAGATATCAAAATATTGTTATGAATATCTGTTCAAATCTAGGGGTCTTACAGAAGGAATAATGCTCTTGGAGCCTTAATGCCTTTTTTAATGTCATTTTTATAGTACAAACACCTGTTAAAGGGTCAACTTCTTTTCTCAGGTTTTTTTATTCCTGGTTTTCCAAAACTGTTGAGGTTTCAGGAACATCATGATAAAATACTGAAGAAATTTTTGTCCAAACTTAAGCAGCATTTGGTAAGTATTTATTTCACTATGCAAGCAATACTAATTTACAGCTTTCTACCTTGTTTCAGTTCAGGTGAGCCCACTAGATCAATAATACTCAAACCTCAGTAAAAAATGCAAAACTTTAAGAGGCAGAAGTGCTGTTGTTTTCATTATAGACAAAGCTATGGTGCACCTTGGCAGAGTTATGATAAAATTGGATCCTAAGAGTGAGTAATTTGGGTGTGTGTCTCACTTTGGACCTCTGAGTTAAGGACAATGTGTGGTTCTTCTATTTGGCTTTGTGTGAGCTGCTGTAAGCAAGCTGATGGTAGAACATTCCATCAGGGTTTTTTGTATGTTTAGCTTTGTGGTTCATCTCTGGACAGAGGTGACTTTAGGACCAACCACTTATAATCTCTGTTTAAAAAAATAACCTTTATTAGAGGGGTTAATGGTCCTTTTAAAATACTTTTATTTTCATGAAGCTACATGTAGAGTTTTATCTCTTCTAATGCTTTTAAATAGAAAATAATATGCCGCCTTTTTTTTTTTTTTTCCTAATATTGGCTATATTTATTTTAAGAAGTAAATTATTTTTCTAATGGGAGAAAAATGCCCTTCCAGTAAGCATCAAGAATTTCCTTTTACAGTACATTGGTACTGCCAGAATCCATCTCTAGTTCTTAAAAGGTAGTGTGAGAGATGCTCACTTGCAGCAACATCTTTTTACTCATCTCTTCCTGTGAGTGTGTCACTAAAATCAGCTAAGGTTTTTCAGGTCTCCTGAAAGACAACAGTAAAGCCTCCACATAAACCTAAAGGGTTTGGCCCATTGCTTATTCAGTGTTTTTATAGCTAAGTTCTTGAATTTGGTCCGTGATTTTTTAAAAAGCTGAATCTGGCAAGCATATGATGTTAGCCCACAGTTAAAATTCAGGATTTCTTAACTTTTCAGCTTTTACTTCAGCTTTTCTTCTGACTGTGCAAAGGACTTCGAAGAGCTCCATGAAGCTGCAGAGAAGCTTTGGCAATCTTTGAATGGGTGTCATAGCGTATGGATTATCTGTGCTCTAGGGGAGATTAGGCCCCTTAATTAAGAAATAAAATTCCTTATCATCCTACATGCTGTTTGAGGCCCAGTGGTCAAAGAATTTGGTTGTTTTACAATCATTTCTGGTGGCTATGTATTTTTGTAAGAAATTCCTTTCAGCCTTTGGCATGAATTGGCAGCCTTGTTACAGAGAAATGAAGGGTTTAGTGGACCCAGTGCCTGAACTTGGGGTGCTCCAGAATATTGATTTATTTTCTTGAGCGAGGATTTTATCTTCTGCTACCTCTGTCCCTTGAACATGGTAAAAGTCTGGGATGTATTAATACTTCAGCATCTCCAAGTGCGTGTTCTTCAGGTAGTGAAATTGATGAAGAAAAGCTATAAAAACCAGAAATTCCAACTGTTGGACTGAAGTAACAGTGTCTTATATAGTTAAATTAATTATTTATGGTGACTGTTGAGTACGTTAGCCTCAAGGGGAAAATGTTTTTTCATGGACAGTGCAAGGCATTACTTGGATTTTTGAAAGTATTTTTTAACTTCTGTGTTGTTTGCAGGACTCCCAGGATATGCCCACCAGCTTTTACACAACCAAGTGGTTTTTCCAGTGTTTCCTTGATCGTGTGAGTATGTTTTTCTTTCTGTTGCTGTTTTTAATTGTGACTTGGGGCAGACTGTTCTCACAGCATTGCCTGATTCTGTCATTGCAGACTCCCTTTACATTAAGCCTCAGGATATGGGATATCTACATACTTGAAGGAGAGCGGATTCTCACTGCTATGTCTTACACAATTCTGAAACTGCACAGAAGTAAGAAATCTCTCAAACATTTGAAACCTGAGCAGAGGTTCAGCTAGTTTTGTTCTCATTTTGTGTAGTTCGACCTTAATATGTGAAAATCTTAGTTTCCCATTTGCCTTATGCAGCTTCCGACAGATATTTTTCATTCCTTGTGCACAAAATGTTAAAAATCTTTGCTTTATTAATGTATGTGTGTTGTGGGTTGACCTTGGCTGGATCCAGGTGCCCACCAAGCTGCTCTGCCCCTCCCCTCCTCAGCAGGACTGGGAGGAGGAGAAAACAAGATGGACCCTTCTAGACACCAGTGCACAGCATAGCACTGTGAGGGCAGCTGTGGGGAAAATTAACTCCATCTCAGCTGGGCCCAGTGCAGTGTGATTGTCAAAGAAAAGTATTTACTAGAGTAAAAAAGTTATTTGGACCTGAAGTGAGTTGTATTACTGACTAAACAATGGGGAAAAGTGTGGTAGTTTTGTGGTCTGGACATGGCTTCTTAGCCCCCGCAGGATTTAAATTAATCGAAAAAGCACACAAAGAATCTGGTGTACTACTAAATGCTGAAAATCTACCAGAAAACTACTCAACAACGAGGAATTGTGTGGTGATACCATTGTTCATCCAAGAATGTTATTAAAATCCAGAATTTCTGTAGTCTGCCTGTTTGACTTCCTCCTTCATCTCTTGACTTTGAGTGAAGTAAAATTTGAGATTTTGAAGATTACTGTCTAAAGCATATGTGCTTGGTTCCCCAGAGTGACTTACCATCCTAAGTTCTGAAGGACCTAAACAGCTTTTGAGGGTGGATGCTGGCTTTTAAATAGACATCAGCATTTCTGAGGATGATACCTTGTAGCTCGACTTTGAGACACTCTTTCTGTAGGACCTTGGCTTTCTGAGTGAAGTCATTTGACTCAATGTAAATACAGAGGTCTGTGTGGGGCCTGCACATCATTTCCTTGCTAGTTTATCCTTCCTGAGCTGTGGTGGTGCTACCTCACTGTCTCACTGGGGTGTTTCCATTGGTTTGTTCATAAACTGCTTTGAAAAATGGAAGAGGTTACCTTCTACATTATTGCACTTGAGAAGGCTACATGTTTAGAGGCAAGTCATTAGGCTTAACATTTTGGTTTTTCTTCTTTATTTGCAAATAGATATCGACTTGATATTTTTTTTTTATTCACCACTCTTTTAATTGGAAGACCTGAGGGAAAGGTCTGAGTGTGGATTTGCTTGCTCAGCAAGTACACAGCAACTTCCTCCATGATCAAACACTGAGAGAACCTCACAGGCTGTGGGGAGATGAGAGACTGGCAGAGAAACTGGCAGAAGACAGATTCTGATTTGTTTTCCAGTTTCTTGTCTAGTCTCAAAAATGTGGATTGTGTAGCTATCCAGTCAAAGTGTCATTGCAGAATACATACCAATAGCATTTTTATTACAGCACCAAAATATTTTTTATGGTTTCTGTATTGAAATTGTGTGTTCTGAAACTTTTTTGATGACATACAAATGATTAAAAAAGCTGCATAGGTATGCAGTTACAGCCTTGCAATCCACGTGGCCTTACTGCTGTGTAAAAAGGGAAAGAAAAATAATCTGATAACTGTAAAATGACTTTCAAAATACGACCTGAATTTTCAGAGAGCCTGAAGCAACGGTTCTGAAGTGTGAACTGCCATCATCATTTCATTGGGAGTTAATTCAGTTGTGAATGAGGGTACTGTAAATAGCGATTTTTAAAATGTTTTTCTGCTTTTCAGAGCTCCTAATGAGAGAGATTATGAATTGTTGTACAGATCTACAGCAGTGTTTGTAAGTTGAGGATGCAGGCTGACAAATAAAGACCTGAAGCTGTTGGACGTCAGAAGGGTGAAGGAGGATGACTTGTAGTTAGTTTTCTGAAGATTCCTCTTTTTGGAAAGCTCTGTCCTAAGCAGAGAATAATGTGTAGAAAGGATTTCCATGGTGACTCGCAAGTGAATTTTTAATGTCTTTTTAGATCTCTGCTTGTAGAAGTCTCTTATCTGCCTAATTAACAAGTGTTTTTCATTCTACTTTGAAAACAAAAGCACCTGATGACTAAAGTACATTTTTGAGTGTTCATTATCAAGATATCTTAATGTATAATATAATATTTTCTCCTTATACAGAGCATCTGATGAAATTACAAATGGAAGAGCTTGTAGAATTTCTGCAGGAGTCTTTAGCCAAGGATTTCTTCTATGAAGATGACTTTGTAATAGAGCAGCTCCAAAATTCTATATCAGAATTGAAACGAGCAAAGCTGGATTTACCAGTAGCTGGTAAGAAACTTGCACATATGCAGATTTAGATATTTGGAGCTATTCACACATGGTTAATTTTTTAAATGTTAATTCATGCTGTTGAAAACCGCGCAAATATTTTCCTCTTCATCACTGCATAGATTTGGGAGTTTTTACCCAAAAATACTTTACAGTATAAAATCAGCACTTTTCCTTCCATGAATTTCCTCTTTTTTGGTGTTTTGTTTACTGGTTTTAAGCTAATGGCAAAGCACTGTGAAAAATACCGTGTTCTGGTAATTTTATTAACTTGATTTTATAAAACCTTTAAGATAGAGGATCAAATATCATGGTTTCAAAGTGTGTGAAATACTACATTATCTGAGAATCCAGACTATTTTGTAGATTGATTACATGTGGACCAAACTGCAGGTCAAATAGCTTCTTCTGTTTGTGAAATCCAGATTTTTATTTTTTGCAAGTGATAGACCTGCTGGGTGTTTAATGAAATAGTTTTCTTTATTTCTTTTTAGCCGTTGTGCTTTCTGATTGCAGATAAGAGATGGTTGTTTCATGTGGCCCTACTTATGGAGTGTGTAGGATCTCTTCTTCCTCTTAAGATTCTATTCTCTTTTCTATCCCTATCTCCGTTGTCTTTAATTAGAATTTTTCTTGTGATTACTCAGAGTCCTTTTACTTTATCCTTGATAATTGTAGAAAAGTATGTGAGAAAATGTTTTTTAAAAAATTACAAACATGGCAGAATTTACCTTGAAGTAACTTTATTAAGTTTTTGTGGTTAGCTTTCAGAAGTTAAGAACTGTCAGAATAAAGGTTGCCTATGTAGTACTGTTGGGATAATTTGTTCTTTCATTAATGAACTTAATTTTTCAGTTTCTGTAGACATTATTTATTGCACTCAGTATTGGGCTGTGTCAGAACTGCTCGTCACGAATAAACACCTGTTTCATCTGGTTCTTCAGCAGAACTGTTCCTATGGAGTACAAACATTTTCTGTATATTTGCTTCTTATTTTGGTTCTTGTCAGAGTTCCCATTTCTCTTGCTCCCTATTCCCGTGTTTTGCCCTGTTCCTGAATTTCTGTACAATCTGTCCAGCAGAATTTCTTCCACCCGTAATAGGTCTAAGTCTACTTTCTGCTCTTGCCTTTTCATCTGTTGCTTCCCCTTTCTCACCACAGCATTCCCATTCTACTTCCTCTCCATCCTTTTTCCCCAAGTTAAGTTTCAGTCTTGACTTTTCTTCAGAAGTTGCTCTTTGTCCCTGCTCTTCAGCCACGTGCTGTCTCAGGCACTTGTGGCAGTGGGTGACAGATATGAGCAGCTGTGTCCTTCAGCATCAGTTCCTCACCACCATGTCACAAGGAGATAGATCATAGGAGTCCTGTCTCTTCAATCTTAAATACAGAGTTCTCCATGGTTATGTTAGAACAGTGCAGGGGTTATCCCAGCAACTCCAGCTGTTTGTAGATGCATATTTTTTTTATGGATGTGGTAAGGTAAATTTCATCTGTGAAAAGTTCCACTTGAAACGGTGGTAGGGGAAGAATTGGGAAAGATTTCTGTAGTTTGCTACTTGATGGAGGTAATGTGTCTTCCAGCCTAGAAAATCACATGCATGTAAGTCATGTTGAGATTTTCTGTGGAAAATACTGAGTTCACTGGAAATTTTCTTGATGCAGAAGGCAGAAAGTCTGTTCCTAACTTATTTGTTTTAAGGCCTTTGTTTTAGTAGAACGTAAAATGCCTTCAGCTGAAAGTTTGTTTGAGAATACCCTGGATTTTCGTAGAAAATTCAAGGAGGCTTTAGGTGACATGTCACCCACCTTGTGGCAGAAAATGTGAGACTCACAGAGTCTTCTTGTGGATACCAACAGCAAAGAATGGTGACTGGGTCTTCTTCTTGCTGAGACACTTTGGCAGTGGGATGTGGTTGTTTGGTTTCACACTGTGCACGCTTAGGTGCAACTTCTGATAGAGTGAGCTGACAGCGTGCTAAGTGTTTTGAGCCACACTGATTCTCAGTTTTGGTAGCTAAAGAAAAATCAGTAACCAAATGTCTTTTGTGTGTTGTTTTTTTTTTCACCTCAACATGAATGAGGAAGGTTTAATTTTAAAACAGGAAAAGCAAAGCCAAAGTAAAGTGTATTTTGGTGCTGGAATTGAGCCTTTTCCTTTTTGATTTCAAAGTAGCCTGGGCAAGCCTTTATGTGTGGTATGTTTTTGCTAGGTGTAGAAGGGAACATTACTTAACCTTTCACAGAATAAAAATAAATAAAATGCCTTTGTCTTAATCCTTGGGAATCTAGCTGATTTGTCTGCTCTTATCTCTACCTGAGTGAGGCCCTCATTTATTCTTCATCTGAACTTCATAAGCCTTTGGTTTTATTTTTTTAAATTTTCTGCACTCTCTTTATTTTGGTTTTATTAATCACTGTCTTCAAGCAGTATTCTTTTTCAGGTTCTGAACATTCTCTAGACATTCAGCTTTGCTCATGTGTTGTGGCAGGTTGATCCTGGTAGGATACCAGGTGCCCTCCTTAGCTGGGCAGAGAAGAGAAAACAAGACTTCTGGATCAAGATAAGGACAGGGAGAGATCACTCAGCAATTGCCATCGTGTTCAGAACAGACTTGACTTGAGGAAATTAACTGAGTTTATTATCAATTAAATCAGAGTAGGATAGTGAGAAATAAAACCTTAATAAAAACCTTCCCCCACTCTTCCCTTCTTCATGAGTTCAATTTCACTCCCATTTTTTTTTTTCTACCTCCTCTTACTCCTCAGCAGCACAGGAGGGTGGGGAATTAGGATTGTGGTCAGTTCATCATACATTGCTTCTGCTGCTTCTTTCTCCCGAGGTGAGGACTCCTTATACTTTTCCCTTTCTCCAGGGTGGGGTCTCTCCCACAGGCTGCCCAGACCTGGCCATGCAAACCTCATACAAATGTCTGTCTGGTTCTGCTCTCTTTACTACCTTCAATTGCACTGCTTTTCTTCTAATTGCATCTAAAACATATGAAACTATTGTACGTGATACAGACACAAAAAATACCAGCCTGCTCTTATAAGTACTCACTGTAGCCTGAGAAAATAATGTTTATTTTAGTTTTCTCAACTGAAATCAAAGCACTGCTTCCTATCTTGCACTTTTTTTTTCACTGAGAAAAAATTACACCTTTAAGAACTAAAGTAAAAATGCATGCTAGGAAAAAGAAAAAAAAAGTCTTCATCTTGCAGTTGCATCAGTATCAGTCATCCAGGAATAGCAGTGAGCTAATTAAGCTCAGTGGAATTTTCCATCTGGCATCCTTTGTTAGGCTGTATAGATTTTCCTGCCCTAGTAGGGTAAGCTGCAGTAGGATATTAAAAGAGGTAATAACTTTCGTGTTACTTTAAAGTGGATGTCTGTTTATGTCTGATGTAGCTTTCTCTGGCTCACTTCCTCCATGGCTTCTCTCACTGAATTAAGGAGCTCCTGGTTCCTCTCAGAACAGAGAAGGAAGGGACTTGTTTTAACATCTTCTCACTGATAAAGCCCTTAAAATGCTCAGCCAGAAGACATGGCTGTTAAGGGGATCTTGCTAATTTTGGATGTCAGTGAGCTGTTTTTGCCAATACCAGGGCTGTTTTGCATAAAGAAGACCATGGATTTTTCTTCCTTTCTGTGCTGATTTCTGCTCGGGTGCTGACCAGTGTACGGTAGCCCATACTTAGCAACTACAACCTCCAGAGGGTGGCTTGCAACTCCAGTATGGTTCCTCCAACCCGAGGTGGGCATCCCTCTCTTCCTGTGGCTCTGGAGATGGGGCTGTGTGAGAAGCACACCTCTCGCTGGGGTGCTGTGGTTACTGAGACCTTGGAGAAGAGAGGCTGTGACAGCTGTACATAGAAACTGTCCTAGAAGGTACTTCTCTGGCACACCCTCAGAAAGAAGAGAAGGCATTTGGTATTTTCTGGATTGCCTGGAACGTGGTGAAGGGTGTCCACACCGTGGCTGGTTCTTGAAGAGCACTCTCACCTAAATCTGTGTGACTTTACAATCTCTCCTAGAGCCAGATCCAATGTAGATTCAACAATCTCTTCCTTAATTCAAGGGTGATGTTAAGACCACAATGAGAAGAATTTTCTTGGTATACACCATTGATTTCCAAAATTCCTCGATGCAGATTCTTTCCTTGTCTGTTATTTGAAACAGCAGCTAAATTCTATAAATGCTCACAAGATATGGACAGAATTTCCAGCTTTGCTGTAACTTTTTTCCCGTAGGACTACATGAATAATGCAATGCTTAATAAACAGTATTTATATGTGGATAGATTTTTATAGTGTCTGACTTTAATAAACAGAAGTGCTTACCAGTGAAAGTTCCATATTAAAAATACGTTGCTGAAAGTAGTTCATTAATCCAGTGCTTTGTAAACAGGACAGCCAGGCCCACCTTCAAGGCTTGAAGCCCCTCAGGTCTGTTCTTGAGAGAGTTTCTCACCTGTCTTTTAATATGAGGGTCCTGAGAAGAGAGGGCAGGGGGGTCCTGGGTTGGATTTTTATGACTGGAAGTGTAATAGACTTTACAGCAGCTGAAGGCCTTAAATCAAAGATAAAGGTCTTTTACCTTAATTTTAAAGCAATATTGGCAAATTTGGAACCTGCCTGTGTCCTTGTAATGAACACCAGCTTTACACTGCAGTTCTTCTAGTTTTCCCAGTCTTTTCTGTATTCAGGGATAACTAGCAAAGTTTGAATATTGCATTTGCCATAAATTTTAAAATGCTTATCTGATACTTATCTTTCAAGTTATATGTTATTAAATTTATTATTGGTATCTTTTATTCAATTATCTATTTTACATAGTTATCAGTGATAGTGCAGAAATATATACTACCTTAGTAATCTATTAAATAATGTCTGTTCTCTCCTGCTAATGAGCCTTTTGACAGTAGAAATGAGCCAAAACAATAGAAATATGTAAATCAGCTTGACTTTCCTATTTCTCATGGTGTCTTTCTTTTGGTTGTGTTTTGTTTCAGAGGAATTTTGGATTTTTCTCTTGTACTACAAGAATACACAAGTAGCTATTTCAGACAATGCACTTCATGTTTTAATCAACTAAACTGTTTTTTCTGCCTTGTTTCTTGTGTGATGCAACTAGTTTACAACACTATGAACTAAAATAATATGTGGAATTTATACTAATATAGTTAGTATATATCCTCAGCAGTTTTAGGCTTTGGCTTTGCATAATTTAAAAATCTTTACTGTTTAAAACTTGCATGATCTTTAAACACATGATGCAGATAGTTGTGTTGGTCATTGTTCATATTGCTATTTTAAACTGACTTTTCAAGGAAGTATATTTTCTGGAAGAAATGTGGAATCAGGAATGTAAAGTAGTGGTTAATTTTAGAAATTTCTTTTTTGCAAGGACAGCTTACAGACATGCAGCTGGTCTGTACTATTAAGTTTTCTATTGTTTTTCTGAATGTAGATGTTTATAAAATAAGTTTTCCTTACTGTCAGTCCTACAGAAGTGACACAGCAGCAGAGTGCTTTTTGTTCTCCCTTCAAGTTGTCCAGCAGTATTTGATTTAACAACTCCTTTGCCAATGATGGCATATGAAGGAAGGAGGAGCAGAGGTTGACTTTGAGACAGCAGCTTGAGCTTCTAGTGCAGGCACTTAAATTTCTTTAAAATTCTCTTGGACTTGTAAACTGAAGATGGGATGTCACTGATCGAAAATAAACACAAAATTTCAAGATGTCATTTTAAGAGTTGTTTTTATGACCATTACCATCCTTGAAAATTGTGTTAGAACAGTCAAAGTGCATGTATTCTGGTGCTGAAATTAAGGACTAGACTGTTATTCACCGGAGAGAGCACTTAAAGCACTTTACTCCAATTATATGTCTGCTACTCGATGCATGAGGCTGTTAGTGCCTCCTGAAGCAATTATCTGTAAAAGTCTTGTAGTGGAGATCGACTTCCACTGGGTGGTGGCCAAGGCTTGTTTGAGCAGGAGGAAGTCAGGAGGCAAACTTTCTTTAATATGGCTTGTATTTCTTATCTTTTGGGGAACAGTCAGATCTGCTCATATTTGCTTTGCTCCTTTTCGTGTCAGGGAATATGTTTGCCAACAACAAACAAGCACCTGATTGTTCTTGTTTTGCTTAAATTGTCTCCCTCTACTTGCATAGCTCTTCTTCCTTACCCTTTTTTCACCCTATTTCCTTTGTTGTTTGCTTATTTTATGCTATACTGCATAGAAGCCAACTAAATCACTACCTTTCTTTTAAAGGAAAAATAGAAAATCTATAGTTCCTGCTCTGTAAATTTGGATACAAGCTATTATAATGCTTGTCTTTGGGAAAAACCAGTAACTAAACTGCCTAGAAACCTACTCTGTTGAAGGAAGGAAGGAGAGAAGGATGAAAGTAGAGATATCCCTATCTCACAGGAATACTGGCAACTTGGGAAAAATCTCATTTCCCAGATCGCTTCAGAGGACAAAGGGACATTTCGATGATTGTAGAGGTCAAAACAGTCACAGCTGAGCTAGACAGCTTTGTCTTAACTTCTAGTTTTAAAATGCTTTCAATTCTTGTATGTAAGCATCACAGATTGTATAGAAAAGCCCTTGTCTAAAAAGTACTTCTTGTAGAATTCGGCAGTTTCTCCATTTCTCAGTCAGACAGACTCAATTCTTGGAAAAACAAACAAACAAACAGATACTCAATTGAATTTCCTTGAAAACACCCAAATAAAATTTCTTCGTGCTCAAATCTGAGGAGTTTGAACAGTGAGTGTCGTTGAAGTAGTAAAGGAGATGGTTGAGAGCTGTGTGTGAGGCTTTAGGCAGATTTGGAGTGGAAAAATGGTAGATAAAAGAAATGTGGCTTGAAGGAATTGGCACTTTTGCATGCTTGTCTGGTGAGCTGTTTGTGTACCTCTTCAGGTAGAGATTTTTGTCGTGACTTGGTTTCTTTTGTTTGCTTTTGCATTATGGTTTCTTTTCCTCAGCTTTCTGCTTGTATTACCTTTTTTCTTTCTTTCGTGCCAGCATGCAGCATCATGGGTTTCTTGCTGTTATTGCTGATAGTGGACTGCTTAAAGCATTCCCAAACACAGTTGGCATGTTATTTGTGTATTTGAGGAGTGTCTCATTGTAGTCATGTGCATGGTTATCTTCTACTTGTTCATATTGTGAACTTTTTTGGAACTTCAGGAGTTTTTATTTGGGTTTTTTTTAAATACTTGTTTCACCGGAAGTGGCAACTCTGTATTTGTGTGTGTGTGTGTATGAGCATTTATGTATGACCTCTACACTTCAATTAGAATTAAGTAGCCATTTTGCAGTTTCAAAAGAATTTCCTTTAGAAGGATTGGTTTGCAGGATGTCTTTTTGCTGCAGCATCATAGATCCTTACACAATTCCTTTCCTCCCAGTGCTTTTTGTGGGAGGAGCTGATCAGTGCTGGGGCACCTTTGAACCAGAGCAAGGCCTATTCTGGTAGCCCTGATTCCTGAGTTGATACCTCCAGCAATGTGGCCTTGCTTAGTTCCACAAGCTGACATGGGTGACTGAGCAGCCAGTGCTACTTGTTAAACCAAGTTTTGTGGAAGCCCTGTGGCTGAGGTTCAGCCTGTATTTCTTCTTTTCCCCACTGAGCCTCCCTCCACGTGTTCTCATTGTTCTGCATTTTGCTTTCCCTGAAAGCACTAAGCTCTGGTGTTACCAGCCTATAAACACAGTATCAGGCTGTTAAAATGCAGAGGTTTTCTTCTAAATGAACTATTGTCTTGCAACACTTTCCTTGTTACTCAGGACACGAATTAATGTTGAGTTCTAACAATTTCACTCCAGACATGGCAGGATTTCTCTGATAGTCATTTTACAGCTGTGATTCATGTTACAGGATACATCATCTAGACCATGCAGCCCACATATGCCTGGTTGTAGGGTGTTCCTTTACCCTGAAATGAGAAGGAAAGGTGACACAAAGCAGCCTCAATAGAATTCAATAAAAACGTCTGCAGTATTCTCACTTGGGTTTATTAGAGCTTAATGGTAATTAGGAAACCTTAACTGTGTGAAATTAAAATCCAAAAACTCACACAAACCCCACCTTTATTGTGCAACCAAGTGTATTTAAAGGATCCCCTATTGCTCTGTAGGCATTTCTTAGAGTAAGAGCTGGGAGAAATCATTTCATGCTTTCTGATGACCCTGGGCAAATGAAGGAAGCATTGCAGCTACCAGAGGAACTGGTCTTCAGGTTTTTATGTATATGACTAGAATATTTTAACTTCAAGTGTGGAAGGAAGTAAACATTTTTTCCAGAACATGTCTTGCATACAGGACAGAAATTAAATAATTTAGAGATGTTGCAGAGCCATTTTCTTGTGCTGTTCCGTAACTACTTTGGATCTCCTGGAGGCTGTAAATGGATTAGCAGCCTATAAAGATTAGTTCTGTATGATTTAGATGGCAGGTTTTTGGTATGTATTTTGTACATACCAAAGTATTGTTTCTTAATTCAGACTTCATGCAATTTTCACATTCAAGATTAGTAAGACTGAAAGCACTGCAGTCTATGGTTTGAGTATCAGGAATATTTACGATGTGGAAAATTCACTTTTATTTAGGAGACAAGATCTTAGCTTTGCCTAACCCTGTATTTGAGGATACAGATGGAATTAAGTGACACAAATGCCTTTTGCCAAACAGCAGCAAGTTCAGAAAGTGAACTCCTACTCATAAAGACTAAAGGACAATTTTGGAGAGGCTGGTGCAGCAGTCAGTGTATTGCAGAGCTGTTAAATCACCTCTTTTACAGCATCCATACAACTTGTTCCTTCTGTCCCCTCATCTATTCTTCCCGTGGTGGAGCACTCCCTTGCTGGAGAGTGCAGGTCTGAGAGCCTTGTTCCAGATTTTAGCCTGTTTTGGGAATAGTGGGGGCCCATATGGAAACAGGCCAAACATGAGACTTGTAATTCCAAGAGCCGCTCATTGGAACCTAATGCTGAGGCCTGGCCCCCGTCGTGTGCTACATGTGAACTGAGGTTTCTGAAGTTATTTCTGAAGCAAAGGGTAGGTTTCCATATGACCTTTGGCTCTTAGGAAGAAAAATCAAGAAAACACTAGTTTAATTGTTTGGCAAAGCCAGGCTGTTTCTGTTAAGTGCTTTTATTTAGTTGTCTTGTCGTGACACACGGCGCCATTGTGTTCTTCTGCTGTCCTCCTGCTATGGCCTGGCTGGCTCAAACTCTGAGTTTTCATTTAGTTTATATAGCAACTGATCCGTGCTGGTAGTTTGTTACGCTGTTATAACAAATGACAGTGACCTTGGCTGCTGGCTTTCCTCGGTGTATCTGTATCATGAGCCACTCATCAAAGACTGAGCTCCTGCTCATGCCTGTATAAATGAACATAGCTCACTTGTAACCACAGCACTTGTCAGGGAGAGACATTTGTGGGTATTCACTCCTGTGAACCCATATCGACAAACAAAAAGAATTTAAATTACAAATAGCTAGAAAGTGAGGTGCTAACTCTCTGATCTCTGATGGGAAGAGATTCTACAGTCCTTGCCTTAGGAAGAAGCAGGGATTAAACAAAATTATTTTACCAACAGCCATTTTATGTAATTTATTTTGCATAGCATTTAAGGAAGGGTAGCCATTTCTTTTTTCCTCCTTACAACAGAGCTTCTGCTTTATAAATAGATACACAGTGAATAGGACTTGTTTGGTAATGCTGTCTTTAAAACTTCTGTGGTTTTTTTTTTAATGCTGAACATAAAAGGAATTAAATCTAGATTAATACATTTAATGAGAAGTGCATGACCTTTTCTTCTTATAATGGGAAAGTAATGGATTACACAAATAAGTTATATGCAAGTAAATACGATAAAAGACATTGGCTGCGATTATGAAGGGCGTTGACTGCTAAGGAGAAGGATTGCAGTAGCAAATTTGATGTGAATTGTTCCATGAGCAGCATCAAGCCATGAAACACTTTTTTATTGTTTCTGTATGTCAGTGTGGGTTGCTCTGGGTCCCCACACAGTTGACGTTCACTGTGACCTTCACTGGCTGTTACAATGTGTTGAGCTCCCGTCTGGGAGAACTTTCCATTCATGTCCTTGTTCTGTAAATGATGTCCTTGTGTCCTGCAAAACCCATCCATGGAACACTCAATTGAAACCATGACGTAGCCAGTATTGGTGTCATCTGCTTCAGTTGTTCTGTATTGATAGAAAGCTGAACTGAAAAAAAATTTCTGTGTATAGAGCCTTTTACCAGAGGTTGTTAATACTGAGGATGAAATTTCTAGGCAGGGAGGGGTTTAGGAAGGACAAGGTCTTAATTGTGTAGATGTTAATGAGGAGCTCCCCCCAAAAACTGAAGTGAGAGACAGTTCAAAGATACCACCTGGGAATTTTGTGCATGTGAGGGAGGAGCTGATGGTGCGGCTTGCTAGAGGTGAACATTTCCATGAATGAATGGAAAACAATCGATTGGGAGAGTGATATTGGGAATGATTTTTAAAGTGGACAAAGTAGTTTGCTTAATGTGACAATGGGAGGAGGCTTCTATACAGAGTAGGTACTGTAACCTTCATGTCATCTAGGAAAATGATTGTTTTTTAGCAGAGTCATGATAGAGCAAAAGCTTGGTAAGACTGTATCAGCTGTAGGAAGGAATAACTGGTTGGGATGACAGGCTAAAGAAAATCTGTGTTCAGTGTCAGTGTACAGGAGAACCTTTGAGGTGTTCAGCAGAATGGTGACCCAGAGAGAGGCTCAGTTAATTTGTAGCTATTTTTGCATGCATGACCAAAAGATCAAAGAAGGCTTCTGCACAAAGGTGAATTTATGTTATTCCTGTTCTTGTTTTAGGTAAAGAAGATGAATTTCCAAAGAAGCCATTGGGGCAGATTCCATCAGGACCTCAGTCTTCTGTGCTGAACTCCACTCCAATGCTTAATGGACAGAACAGTACTGGTACACAAGCAGCAAGAAGGACAGAGAGAAGACCATCCGTGGAAGAAGAACCAGAAAGTTCACCAAATGACCAAAAAAGAATTAATTCTGTGGAAAAGAAACCTTCCTTAAAACAGCAGAAGATTCGACCAACAGAGACACAAAACAGTTTGCCTAAGAATGAGGTAGATACCAGAAAAAAGCCTCAGCCAACAGAGCAAGACAACTCGAGTCTATACAATAATGCAGCTGCGAATCAAAATTCTAATGCTACTTCCAATACAAGAAGGGAATTTGTACCTAAGTGGAATAAACCGTCTGATATCAAAATAATGGAAAAGACAATGAAGCTCACTGCAGAGGTGAAAGGGAGGCCAGTAAACCATTCTGTTATGGGCCCACCACCAAGTCCTGGAGAAATGCAGCCTTTGAATGTAAAGCAAAAGGTGAGGGTTTTGGATGCTGATGAAGGTAAGCGAGGGTCTAATGCATCTCAGTATGACAATGTTTCAGAGGATGAAACTGAGAACGAGAATCTTGTTGAAGAGATGCTTGAGAGAGCTCATCCACAGAGTCCTAGGCATGTAGCATTTTCTAATAGTCCAAGAAAGCAAATGGAAAAAATACCAGCTCCATTAAAAATACCCAATAATTACACCTTCACTTCACAACCCAGATCTCCAATATATCCACCTCAGTCTGATGGCCCATCTCATGGACTGAATGTAAAACAGCCACTGCCGGGTTATAGTAATCCCCCTACTTACTATGGGAATTCTCCAAAGCATGTTTCCAGTATAGGCAATACAAGTTCTGCACCTCTGCATTACCACGGGAATCGAGCCAGCCTTTCTGGAAGGCCGTATGCTCCTTTTATGTCAGTAGATTATTCTCCAAATAAACTGCAAATGAATTCCTATCCTGCCAGTCGCCAAAATCCTCTTTCACCAGCCCCTGCTCAGACAGAAGTCGCTCCTGTCGATGCTTACACCAGCAACTCGAGGTCCTCCCCAGGTGTCAAGTTCATAATCCCTCCAACAGATTATTTACCAGAGGAGAGAAAGTGGCCGGATGCTGCCTACATCTACAGACACGAACCCTACAGGCAGCCCTGGAGCCACGACCTTAACAAAGGCCACTTGGATAACTTCCAGAAATACCAGCATTTTCAGCCAACACCTTTACAAGACCACAGTCTTCCTGCTGTTTCCGTGGACAGTCCAGTGAGATACAGGACTTCTCCAAACTTTGAAGAGAATGGTTCCCCACAATACCAATATTCAAGCCTGTCAGCTCAAGCCCAACACTATCGGAACAGAACTGATGGATTGTCTGTGCATGAATCTGTGCTTCTCTGAGAATCTGGCTATGCTTAGTAAAATGGCAAGAACCAAAACCAGTTGAACAGTACTGTGTTAGTAGTAGTCCACCTCAGTTCTCTGAAATGTGGATGGTTCATGTGAGTTCAAAAATAACGACACTATTTCAGAGATGTTTCAGACTTTGGTTGAAGGCTGGTGGAGTTCTTGGACTTGCATGGAAGTTACTGGAAGTGATTTAATGCACATAGACATAGCAATAAGCTCATATACACCATGTGGTTCATGCTGTCGTTGCTCCTTACATTTTAAATAACTTGTGTTACAATCCTTCTGCCTAAAACTTGTAACACACTGAAAAGTTTTATTTTGACTGACATTGTTAATGCACTGTACAGATGTGTGTGTGCGTGCGCCTGCGTGAGTGTGCACTTACAGTACACAAACTCATATGGAAAAGAGCTAAAGAGTTTAAATGTAAATGCATTTAACTTTGGGCAAAGCTCGTGAAGTACTTTTATTTCATATTAATTTTTCTTTGTAATTTATTTGAGAAGCCATTCATTTTGAATGGGAATTTCTATCATTTTTATAAAGCTGCCTCAGCATCCCAGTGTCTGTTCTGGGCAGGAGAGATGCTTTGGGATTATTAATTTAATCATATGTGAGAGTTAATTTCCTCTCCTTTGACTACTGTTTGTCATTTTCCTCAGCAGGAAGGAGCAGGCAGGCAAAAGCAGAAAGCCAAAAATGTCTCTCTAATCTGGCTAAGAAATGGTGCTTAAATTCAGGGCTGTGTTTAGGGGTTTTTTAGGTGCATCGAAAGTGGAGAATTTGTACCTTCTTACCCAAATCTACCTTCAGAATGTTGTTCTGTATGCAAAATACTGGAGCAGAGTGAGACTAATGCAAGATACAGAAATGGTGCTTCACCCTTCACTTTTTGCCATGCTGTGCTGTCAGACTAAAACTGTTTGCAGGGCCAAATCTCACAGGTATCAGAGAATTGCACAGCTCCTTGACACCTCTGTGAAGTGCATGCAGGAGTCTGAGCTTTGCTCCAGGCTTGATATTCCCTGAGCTGTGTGAGTATGCAGTGTCCCTTCTGTTAAGCTTTGTTGAGTGGGTTCCATTGTGTTTTGCCCTTTCCCCCCCAAATTGTTGTCGGGTTCGTGTCTGTGATGGGGCGTGTGCTGCTGTGCTGTCGGGCTGCTCGCACTCTGCGGTGTCTTACACTAAAATGACCCTGACTGTTGTTAACAGGAACCTTAAACTCCTGCTAATGTAAGTAATTCTAATTAGTGTTTGCAGCCTTTCCTACTTCGTGCTTTCCTTTCCTTGACTGTGAATTGGGGGTGGAGTTAAAAGCAGGTGAAGTGGCACACGTAGGATGCAGTCCTGCGAGCTGCGGGACGCGCTGACCTCTCGCCGCAAGCTGAGGCAGAGGAGGGTCTCGCCAGAAGAGGTCCTTGGAGTGCTGAACAGAGAGATATCTCCAATACTGAAGTACTAAACATTGGTATCAGCACCACTTTGGAAGGTTGTCCTGTTCCCTTTTGTTTTGTAAGGTTTGTTAACTGAAAACATAGAAATGGGTATTATTTTTGTTTCCTTTAAAGAATGAGCTTTAGTGCCTATTACTGCTGCAGGTTGGCTCTGTAAGTTTTAAGGTACAGAAGTAAAACAATTTTTACAAATGGAAGTAACATTTACTTAGTATGTTTCAAAACTTTTTTGTGTATATAACGTGTCTGATGTAATTTTTAATAACTGGGCAATTTTATATTTTAAAAATTGCAAACTGCAGCGAAGTAACTGTAGCCAAGCACTACACTGAAATCCTAAACTAAAATTGTGAAGATAAATATGACTTGGGCTTACTTTAGTTCTGATTGCTTACAGCAGCTTAGAAATGTATGTATATAATATTGTGGCTAAGTGTAATAATCTCAGTGTTTAATGATGGTTCTGTAATTCATAACGAAGCTGTACAATTTATTTGTGCAAACAACATGAGGCTCCAAAATATGTATCAGCATTAGTAAATACTGTAGATTTTTATATATAAAATATATACACACTATTTTCTTATTTCATCTGCAACAGTTTTATAACTGTGTACCCTATTTTGATGTGACTGTATTTTTAACATGTTAAAATAATAATAATTAAGCTTATGTTGTTTTGTCTTTATTCATAATTATTTGATTAGCTCCAAACTGGACTTTTGCTATTCTCAGGACACATAATTGCTTTTCATAAATGAATCATGTGTATATATATGATGTATCCTATTTAATTTGTACATGTTTATTTTTAGACTAAGCAATGTGGATACAATCTATATAGTGCTTTTGCATTATTGCAGAAGTGGCAAGATTATTGATTATGCTTTATTACACTGCTAAACCTCAGCCTATCATTTGCAAAAGCTAGGAGCATAAACTGTGATCATAATTTTCTGGTTTTGTTCTAATAATCTCACCCAATACCAGTTTAAAAGAGAATTGTTGGCATGAGGAATTTGAGAAGTTGCATTGATCAAAGTGCAAAATAATAATCTGACTGTGGCTTCTGTCTCTCACATGTTTGGAGGATGCTACTGAGTTGTTTTTTAAAAAAGAAAAACAACCCATCCTTGTGTCATCTGATTGCAGTGCAAAATACATTTTTATTTTCATTTCACTGGACAAACCAGACTCAAGGTACAGCCAGATTTGAGTCTGTCATTCGTACCAGTAACAAAACCCACTTGATGCAGAGTGAAGTGAGACACAGCTGTGCCAGTGCCTTGGTGGTGGAGGGGCTCATCTCAGTGTCATGGATTAGTTATCCTCATAAGAGCTTTGCTGTCACTGTTTTCTTTGATCTGAAAACATTGGAGCGGTAAGTATCAACATAAAATACTTGAGACCTTTTTTTTCTTCCTATGGTTTCATAATTTTCCAAGATCTCTGCTTTGAGCTGTATAAACTGTAGGTTTCTTGTCCAAGTTAGTTGTCTCAGCTTTCCTTGTGGTTGGTGAGACAAATTCAGTGTAGGGATTTGAGAATTAACACAGAAGACTAAGTAAGGAGACATGTCTAACTTCTGTATGGCAAAAATTTAGTGAAATTAAACTAATTAGGATTTAAAAGGAAAAGGAAGGACCTTGAGTATATGCTGTGGTCTTCTGTGGTTGCTTTTCCTTTCACTTGGATGCTGTGCTCGATTAGATCTAATAAATTCAGTGTTGGACTGAAGCATTTCAGTCTTGTGCAGTACAAAGTGTTGTGGCCATGGAAGAGAGACAGGAACAATCATGGTATCCCTTGTACTCTTGACCTTTTTGGTGAGTGGGATGTGATTGCATGAACCAGCTGCTTGCTTACCTGTACAACCTAGATGTGTAATGCACTGCAAGCGAAGACAGAAGCCATCCCTGCTCCTCCTTCCTCAGCTGACCCAGGGGAAGATCCTGGCATCAGGTTTGGTGATGAATCTGAATCTAAATCACTTGCCTGGGCAGCTAAGGAAGAGAATCTGACCTCAGGAAAATTGTTTCCCTTTCCCCAGATCCATCTGTGGCCAGTCTGTAATGCTTTAGGGAAGGCAACACTGAGGAAGGAGAAAACCTGTTTAGCCAAAAGTCTGTTAAGGAGAGTATTCCCTCCTAATCCTGCTGATGACTACCTAAAGCCTTAAAGCATGATATTGTTTGCAACTGTTTCAAAATGATCAGACCTGTGTGGACATTCCTGTTTTTCTCAGGGCCAAGATGTGTAAATACCAGTTACCTCCGTAATATCTGTCAGCAGGATGAATCCCTTGTTGTAAAAGTAACTGCTCTACCAGTAAAAGTTTCAAAACAAGTTACAAGAGATTTTTAGAAATCATGGAGGATGCAGAAGAGAAGTATCTTACTGCTAGTCAAAGACACATCATTGTAATAAACCACTGAATAATTCCAAAATTAGATGCAAACAGTAAACAACATTGAAATGTCAAAAGACAGAACAGCCTTCCAGTGTGGGGAAGCAAATCCAAAGCTTCCCTGAGGTACATATGCATTTTCCAGGGAGATTTCTCTCAAGAATCCTATCCTGAATTTCACATCATCCTCAATATGACTTTGAAATGGACTTGCAAATTGCTGACTTTTTTTTTAATCTCCCCCTTGGGTGGCATTACACTGCATGCACAAAGAAGAATACTATTTAAAATATGCCATCAAACGCCCACCGTTTCATTTCCAGCAGAGAACATTCCGCTTTCAATACCTCAGTGAGAGGAAAATAAAATCTTTTCTGTAGTCCTTTAAATACTGCATTTTTGTAAAGTTCTGTAAACGTAGCATAGTTACAGTTTAACAGCTACTTAACCAAGTACCATTCAGGCTCCTCTTTAGATGGCATGAAGCTAATGCATAATTTGCTGCAGTTTCTTTTTTCTTTTGGGCAATATTAAGACAATCCAAATGCTTTTAGTGGCAGAGTTGCAATGAGGAGATGACTAGGCCAACAACTGAAATTGGAAATATAATTGCAGTCATTTCAGAATAGCCTGTAAGTGGTTGCCAGATCTGGGGAAAGACACCATTTTCTGGGTTCTTTGTGCCAAGAGAACTTCTCACTGCAGCAGGGAACACGTAGGTCCCTCTCCTGAGTGATCTGATTCTCTCTGCTCACACCAACTGCTTTTCTTTGTGCTCGTGGAGTTAATATGTTAGTAGAAAATCAATGGTACTTTTAGAATGAATAATCAGAAAACAAAGCTATCGTGTTCTGACTTTTCTTTCTTCCTCTTTTTGTTTGTTTTACTGATTTGATTGTCAGCCTTGTCAAGGTGAGCTGTGCATGATGTGATTCTTCTGTCTTCTTTCTCTGATAATGTGCCAACGTGTTTTTCAGAGGCTTTGTGATGCCTTTTTGCTGCTGTTTCTGCTGTTTATATCAGAGGTTATTGTTTGTGTCTTCAGCTTTTCCTTTCTAGATTATGTGCAAATTAAGGGGAAAAAAAATGATATTTTCAGTATTGCAGTTGGTCAGAAATTCTCCAGGAAGGTTAATTCCTGATGGAAAGCAATTTAATTTGGCAATTGGTGAAGGATGCTGTAGGGTGGACACTTGTACAAGTCTGTGCAATCCAAAGTCTGAGGTGGCTTCTGCTTAGGGTCAAGCATCAAAAGCTATATTACACACAGGCCAAGGAAGCATTTTTTGCAAAATGCTGTGTCCTGCCACAGAAACATGTCAGCTTGGAGCTACAGCTGACCTCCTGCCAGTCTAATATGTTTGATTTGGTTAAGTAAATAACCCTTATTACATTTCCTGGTAATACATTGCCTTTGTCAGATTTTTCTGCTGGAAGTGAGGTAAAGAATTGAAGCCTGGGCTGGGAGCAGGGGCACCTGAGCTCCTCTTCTTGATTAGGAGATCTTAAGTTGTTTTTTGCTTCAAACCGTCCACTTCAAGCATTGTGTTTGTAAGTTTAACAGTATCTTCTAGAATAATTTGTGGTATTGTCCCTTAGGACTTGGGTTTTTTCAATAACAGAAGGTCTGTTAGATCACTTTGTCTCCTCTGTGCTTTCTTTTTAATCTTCCCTGTTCCCATATTTCCCCAAAGAAAACTCAGATCTGGGAATGACACCATAGGTAGTAGGTGATCTCCAGCAGGTGATCTATCAGGTGGGTTGGGTGGTATTTTCAGGCACGTTGGCACCCAGCTATGAAATCTGGGATTTCGCAGTACAGGTAAGTGGAAAAGCTCTCCTGGTGCAAGGCTCCCCTTGAACTCAGCAGCAATGGGTGTTTTACAGTAAAACTCACACAGCTTTGAAGCAGAAGGACTGGTTCTCAAACATGGTGAGGCTTAACTGCCTTAACCTTTGGGGGTGGAGTTCAGTACAAAGCTTCTGGCAATGCTTGTTTCTGGGTTTTCTTCCCCTAAAATTTCACAGGGAAGGAAACCACAAAGATCATTGTGTCCAGCTCCTGTCCCTGCACAGGACACCCCAGGAGTCACACCACGTACCTGAGAGGATTGTCCAGACACTTCTTGAACTCTGTCAGGCTTGGTGCTGTGACCACTTTTTTTTCCCTTTGGGAGCCTGGTCCAGTGCCCTGAGGGTGAAAAACCTTTTTTTTTAATATCCAACCTAAACCTCCCCTGACACAACTTCAGGCCATTCCCTCGGGTGCTGTCACTGTCACCACAGAGCAGAGATCAGGGTCTGCCCCTCCTCTTCCCCTCACGAGGACGTTGTAAATGCAATGAGGCCTGCCCTCAGTCTCCTCCAGGCTGAGCACGCCAAGTGACTTCAGCCACTCCTCACATGGCCTCCAGACCCCTCACCATCCTCGTTGCCCTCCTTTGGGCACTCTCTAATAGTTTAATATCTCCCTTACATTGTGGTGCCCAAATCCGCACACGGTGCTCAAGGTGAGCAGTATCCTGGCATCATGGAGAACCCGTGCTCTCAGAGAAGGAGGAGTTGGGTCCATTCTGGAAGTCAGCAGTTTCAGATTCCTAGACACGAGCCCCATAAATGTAACCTAGAACAAACTGGGTATCATGTTATATTAAAGTAGTTTTAAAACACTTTAGTTCTCTTGGCCTCAATGTTCCTTAGAGACAATTCACCCAATCACCCTTTCAGTCTCCAAAGAAATCAACTGTGTTAGAAGATCTTTCTTTGATGTCATTTGTTAAGACTTGGTGTCTGGAACTCCTGAAACCCTTCAGAGTGCTCTCTCTTTTTGTTCCCCAGGTTTTACAGTGTCAGATTTTTTCTATCAGAGTTCTTTCAGTTCCGGTAGAGATGTCCACCTGTTTGCTTCTCCAGTGAATCAGTTTTCTTTCAGTTCTTGTGTCAGCCTGTCAGGAGCTTCGTGCTCTGTGTCAATTCATTGCATTCTCCAATCCGTCTCAAAGTCTGTCTTCAAGCTGCAGCGCTGTCACTTTGCTTTAGAGAAAACACTGAAAAAGGGACAAAGTACATGATTTGGAGATCATAAAACAGGAATTATGAGTGTAAAAGCCAATTGTAAGCACTTTAGAAAGGCCCGTTTGGTGGTTGTGCTGTGAGCAGCTGTATCATAAGTGATAGAGGTGCTTACCTATTATCCTGTTAATTGGAAGGGCTGGGATGATCAGTGGCTTTGCTGAGCTCTTTCCCCCAGTGATACCTTGCTTGTGTGGGAGGTTGTGTCCATGTTGACAATTAGATGCTGGTCAGCACGAAGGAGCAAGCCAGCTTTTATTGGATGGCTGAGCACAGAATTCTCTGTAAATATTTTATCACATATAGTGAATAAAGAAGGAATCTCCTTGCCACAGAATGAGTACGCTCACAGCTATAGAAAGTAATTTGTGGCTGCTGGTGTTGTACAGAGCTGCACCCCACCTTTTTTGATGCTGTACATTGTGATTTTGCTGTGTAGTGTGTAAAACTGCAGCACTTACCTCTGTTGTGGTTTTTGCCATGCAGCTGTGCATCCAGGTGGGCAGCGTCCATCCTGCCTGCTCCCATTGCTTTCCTGGTGGGCTCAGTTTCTGTTGGGCACACCAAGTCTCACAAGGGAAGAAATGAGCCCCTCGTCTGCTCTAAGTATTCATGGCTCCTCCTGAGTGCTGGTTGTGGGTTGTTTTGGGTTTTTTTGCAACAAAGCTTAAGAACATATTAAGTTTTCACATCTCCTGGTCCTCCCAGCTCTGTCCAAATTATGTCAAATACTAAAGGAGAGGGGGAAAATCATGAATTCTGGAGTTAAACATCTGTGGACTTGACCTGCTGGAAGTTGTGCAGCTCTGTCTGCTCCCCACAGAGAAAAGTTCTGGTAGCTGAACTTCAGGCAAGGAACAAAATAGTTTTGCTCTTTAAATGCCATTATAAAACCCCACGATTTCAGTGACTGGGTGGGGTGACACGCTGGGCACACATTTATCATTGTAAATGTTATGTCTGAAAGGCTTTGAAATGCTTTCAGAACGTGTGATTTTGGGCACATAAGCAGATCACTTTTATTATAACCTTCATGTTACACTCAATAGGGTTGGTCAGGTGGTGTTTCTCCCTGTTCATTTAAGTGGTTTCTTACAGAGGCCTTTGAGTTCCAGAAAAATGTTCTGTGCAACCCTGATAATTACTTTATTATTAGCTGGAAGGCCAGACTCCCTTGTCTACCTCCCCTTTTAGAAGTGAATCATGTTCTGATATTAAAATGACCCTAAGCTGAGATCTCAAGTTTCCTTTCCAGCTGGACTAATGGGGCTTGTAGGAGGGAAGCCAAACTTCCATGACTGCTAATTATCCTCGGATTGGATTAATAAAGGAAAATTACTTAACTACCCATCGAAAGATGGAGAGTTAGCTGTACCTTTGAAAAGACTTGTCAGCTGCTAACAAGGTAGTTGAACTGGATTTGCCTTTTTTAAAGATACCTTGGGTATATCCCCTGAGTACTGTCTGCAGAAGGGTTCATGCTTGTGTGTGCTGTTTGCTGGAAGGGCTCAGCAAAATCTTAGCTGGCAAGTTGGCCACCTCAGTAGAAGTCTCTGGAGCTAAACCAAGGACTGTGTTTCCACCTATGAGCCTAACCTATGACCTGTGGAGGCTGTTGGGGTTTTAACAGTAGTTTTTAAGTGGTTTATCCTCAGAAAAGGAAGGTGAGCTGTCTGAACTTCTGTGTTGCAATTCTTTTCTCTTTAAGCAATACGGTAGGAGTCAATTGCTGTGGGGTTGGAACTGTTTCCAGCCATAAAAGCAAATTGCTCATACAGTGCTGAAGGAGCACTCTCCACGGTGGTGCTCCTGTGAGGGAATTGCATTTAATTATTTTGAATTATTGAAGCAGGTGAAAGAGTTTTGTCCAACCTCTCAAGTGACTTAGCACCCACTACTCTTCATATAATTTGAGGAGCCAATGTCCATGTCGCTTAGGAAGGCAAGGAAGAACTCCTGTCTTTAAACCCTTGGTATCTAACAGATGCTCAGTTTTACCATTAGCATAGCTGAGCTACTTTATAAAACCTCCCCAGCCTGCATCTTCTGTCTGACACTTCGTTGATAGCGTTGGTTATACTAAAAACCTGCAGCCCTTTTATTTTTAACTCCTGTGTTAATGATGGGGATGCTTAGGGAGAAATTCCCTCTTTGCTTTTTTGCCTTTGCTGTGAAAAAATAATAAATGCTTGTCAGCCTAACAAGATTTAAAGTGCCTCCCCTGCTCTGCAACATTTAATTCCTGAGGTGTCTTTGTAACTGCACTTGGTTGTGCTGAAGAGAATTTCTCAAATATTTTCTATCAGATCATTTTGTGATAAGTGTAGTCTGAACTTTTGGACTTATTTTTGGCTCGAGGCCTTGTTTTTCAGTCACTGCCTGCTTCCTTCCTCTCCCAACTAGGAGCTGAATAGACCTAGAGGATGCTGGTGGTGCTTTGAGGTAGGTACACCTGAACCTCTCAGTGCAGTGAGCTAACAAAAGAAAATCAGAATGGCTCTTTGAATTCAAAAGGCTTTATTAGAATGTCAGCTAGAATACTTAATTATCTTAATTAGAATTCAAAGCTATGAAGAGCATTCTTAAATATTTAAGCGCTCTCTGCCCTTGTCCATTAAGTCTCTTCCTGTGCAGATCTTTTCTTCCAGTTCTTAAGTCAACCCAGCCATGTTTTTGGGGGTTGTTGCAAGCTCAGAGCTGCCCCTCTAATCCACAGAGAGTTGTCCCCGTGGGATGTTCACTCCCTGCGCCTCTCAGCAGGTTTTGAATCTCTCTGATGAGTCTTTCATTGCCGAGTTTCTGCTCTTGGCCCCTTCTGCTGCCAGCCCACGCTGTGCTCATGGAGCTCTGTGCTGTGCAGACTTGGGCACAGCCAGCCCAGGAGCCTTCGTCCTCTGCTGGCTGAGCCCTGCCCACCCCAATCTCTGTCCCTGACCATGGGAACTGAGAAACCACCTGGCACAGAACCACAGCAAAGGCTGGGGCAGATTTGCATGGGCCTTGCCTGGTACCTGCCCAACCTTCCCTGCTTCTCGCTTGCAGCTGGAGAGTTCCTTCTGTCCTGGAGAGGAAAGCTTTCCATGGCAGACCGGTCCTCCAAGGTGTAAATACAGAGTGCACGAGCCCACTGAGCTCAGCAGAGCCGGGATATTTATGTGTGAGGGAATTTTCCGTAAGCAAAGTGAAAAACACATCAGTCTTTGCATGTTTGGTGCCTGAGATTAAAAATTTTGGGCAGGTCTTCATAACTGTATCAATACATTTCATGCAGGGTTGGCACTGTACAAACAGCTCTTCTTGTGTCTGATTTCCATTTTCCTTTTAAAGTACGTTTCTTTAGTCTTTAATTTCCCTCAGTATTTGGGGTTTTTTTTGCATACACAGATGTGGGATGATGCTTTTATGTCTTCTCAGAAGTACTGAACTAAGTTGGTTCTCTCTCAGTTTCTGTGTAAGATACCAAATATATTCCTCTCTTCAATATAGATGAGCCTGTTGCTCTGCAATCCATTTTTTAATTCACAATGAAAAACTTATTTTTTTATCTTTATGGGAGTCTTTTCTGTAAAGATGTTGTTTAAAAGCATGTATTTGAAATGAGATTTTTATTGTACCTGCTGCAAGAGGACCCTCATGGCCTTGACATCTGAAGTCTTCCAGAAGAAGCTAAGTGGGCTCTGTGTTTGAAGTGGCAGCACAATGCAAAGATGTAGCAGGAGGGAAATGTATTGTATTAATTCTAACAAACTTCAAGAAACTTATTATATCTATGAAAGTTCTTCACATCTTTGGTTCAGAGGTGTCAGATATAAAGAGCATTGAAATCAAGGACAAAGATGCCAACAAAGGCTTGTGGAAGATGGAGGACCCAGACCTCCTATGCAAGTGAGACAACTTCTCTTGGGCTTCTTTCAGAGAAATAACAATAATAACAATAATAAAAAGCCACTCAGCGACATCTCTGAACACAAAGGCTGAACAAGTCTCCGTCCTGTGAGACTGAAAGGATTATTTAATAGGTAATTAAACATAGTCAAGGACAGTTGTCATGCAAGGTAGAATCTGTGTTTGTGACTTTGGTTGCCAGCTCAGGTCATCACTTGTCCCTAGACAGGCAGGATCAGGCTGTGAGTGCCCATTATATAGAGAGAGAGAAATTATTGACCTGCCTTGCCTGTGAGTTTGGGGTTTTTTAGTGATATTTGATGTGGATTTTATGAGTAACAGAAACTTTCAAGAATACATCTATTATATGGCTGTAAAAATGGGAACAAATCAAGGGAACTTAGACATCTTCCTGTTCTCTGCTTCTAGCTGACTCATTTAAAACTTAGAGCTGAAGAGCTTAAATATTGTCTAGAAAAATAAATTTCCGGAGTAGAGAGTGAATTTACAAAGGCACTGACTTCCAAAGAGCATTTTCTGTCTTATCTCTGCAAACTATTGGAAATTTAGCTGATGCTGTTTGATTGGTAACTGTGCTACATGTCACTGGTCTTTACAGGTTTTTAAAATTTTTTTTAATGCCATATTCAAATACTTTGGCTCAATAGGTGTGTTAATATGAAGCGCCCATGAAACTAAACTTTTGTTCCCAAGCAAAGATCAGTTGAATCAAGACCTCTGTGACAGACAAGAATTCATAATGCCTTGACTTCCAATTCTTTGTTGAAATCTTCCTGGTTCCCAGAAGGATTTCTTTGTGTTTAGTTATGTTTGAATCCATTTTCCTGTATTGTGATCCCTCAAAAAATCCCAAAACCCAAAGCCAAAACAAGAACAAAAAAACCCCACCCCCAAACTCAGCTTCTTTTGTAAAACTAATTTCTGATCATCTACTGCTATCCCATCTGTTTGTCATCTACAGAAATTTTTACATGAGCATCTAGAACAATGATAAAATATTAGATAATATTGAGCTAAGAGGTAGTCCCTGGGGAAATCTGCTGGGAAAAGCCCCACCAATTCCTATCTCCTACTAATGCAATTACATGAAGTTGCCTTTTGATATCAGTGTTTACAATTTTAACATTAATGTCCAACAATAAAGCTGTACCTGACACTTGGGATTTCTTTGTTTCAAGTTGCCTTCTTTATTATGCTGAATTCTTGGAGTTTATAAAGTTTTCATTGAATTTTGTACTCTCCATTATTACTTGTCTATATTTTCAACCCAACTGAATCTCTTTGCCACTTCCTGCTCTGCTTTTAATTTTTTTTTTTTAATTTAAGTATTTGTACTTTAAACTATATGGATGTTTTGCAGATCACAAATTTTTTCGTGTCTGCTGGGTTTGGGGTTTTTTTGTTGTCAGGTGCAAGACCTTTATTTTTTTCCCCAGAAGCTTTATTTTGTTAGGTAGCCACAGGCCATGTCCAGAAGTGCTTGCCTGTGATAGATTAGCTTTCCTTTCTCTACATTATACAGTGATTTTTGTAGAATAGTTCACTCCGTTGTCTCACCACATCTGGTTGTGTGCTCAGATGTCAGTGTTTTACTGATTATAACCCTGAGTATTCAAAAACCTCAGAGTTTGAGTCAGAATATCTCAGAGGACCGAGCCATAGGGTGGGCACTTGCCCATGAGGAGCTGAATTAAAACCTGACAATGATTTTGAGAGGGGAAACAGCATTAAATACGTTTCCTGTGCACCTGGGTAGAAGGTGTCTTTTCTGGCTGGTAGAGATATATAGAGGTATTATAGGTGAGATATTAGGAAAATTATCTATTTCTTTACCTATTACAGGTGTAAACATTTTAAAGACAGTAGTCAGGTGTATGGCTCAGCTAGGATTTATCTGGAAGGAATATTTTGCATAACATTTTGTGTAATAATTATTTACACCCTCCTCCAGAGCTGGGAATCCAGCTGCACTTGCCATTGGAATGCACAGGACAGTGTTAACAATACTTGTGCCAGGAAGCTTTTCCTACCCTCCTCGTATTGCCAAAGGATTTATTATCCTTCACAGCCAATACTTCATGGACTTGTGTTATGAATGTTTGTTGTTTAGAATTTGTCACTGAGGAAAGGCCAATTCCAGACGTGGCGCTTTAGATTTGTGGTGTCGTGCAAAGCCCAAGTTATTTTTCATAATTATTAATATTGCTTTGGTGACAGTCCAAAGGTGAGTTGTATCTGCTCATCTCCAAATGACCCTGTGAAGATGAGCAACGTTTGTAATGATTTTGGTCAGTGGCTTCTTAGCTGCCCTAAGTAATTTCAGAGCCCAGCCAAGGGATTTACGTTTCCATGAACAGATCCCACCCCCAGAAACTGTGTGAGCATGAGGGATCTGGAAGGACTGGCTGTTCCATCAGTGTGTCCAGAGCTTCCAGCACAGGAATCTGCACAGCCTGTCTGTGAGCTGGGAAGACACCCCGGGTGGTGACATATAAAAAGGACGCAGAGCATTCCCTTTCTTTCAGAACATCTCTCTCTCCTGCTGCCATTGGGTGATGCATTTTAAAGAGGTTGTGGGGTTTTGGTCAGAAGTTTTTCTGAAATGATTTTGTTGAATATATTTCACTGGATGAATTAAAACAAAGGCCCAAAAAACAACCAGAAAAACAAAACCAGATGCTTTTCCCTTTTTTATATGAACTTTTAAAATTTCTTTTGTTCAGAGTTACTGAAGGCTTTGGATTTGCTTTTATTTGGGCGAGGGAGGGGGCATGGGACATGGGCTCAGACACAGGACTGGAGGATTTTAATTTTTAACACTAACCTTAAATATTACCAAGCTCAATAAAACCTTCTCAATGGGGATTGCAGAATTGAAATAGGGTTTGTAGACCTGCAGCGAAGCTGGCTTCACCTTTGCCGATAGGAACAGCTGTGATTTGCTCCTGCTCCTAAATGAACTCTGAAAAGTAAATATTCCCATGGGGCAGTCCAAACAAAGGGCTTTTTTGGGAGGGGACAGAAATTGTTTAGATGCTCTTTCAGGAAGACTGGGTGATGATTTAGCTACTGGGATACAAAACCTTTGGGAACTGATAGCACCCACCTCTGGAGAACAGACTGTGTCAGCCTGGCTTGACCTCTGCACACGCATCACCTGCTCACTGTTGCACTCCTTTGGGAGTACCTGATATCCCCATTCCCAGAGGTCTTGAAGATTGGAGCAGATGGAGAATCGGTGGCATTTGTGGCATAAGAAGAAAAGCAGGTGTTGCTGCAGGTCTTACAGTGGGAAACATACCTTGGAGTGCTTCCAGTATCCCAGGGGCGTCCTGTATAAATTAATGGGAGGTTGAAGAATACCATGTGAGTGAGGAAGAATTGCTTGCTTTGGAGGTCACAAAAAATTTAAAGCTTCATCCTACCCCAAGCTCCTAGCATTTGCTGTCTTGCAGGAGAAAGTCTTGGGAAGAGTATGCTTTAATACTGCCAAGGTCAGGGAAGACACCTGCGCAGTTCTTTCAGGATCAATCCCTGGGGAAAAGCCACATAGTCAGGACAGCAATGTGAGTCCTCTCCTGTGCCAGCAGAACGATGGAGGAGGAGGAAAAAGGCTGTTCTGGCTTTCCAGTGGGGAGGAGTTAGGAGTATTTGCAGTGTGAGTGCTTAGGCACACAGCAAACCTGGAGTGGCTCAGTGGAGCCGAGTTGGGAGCCACAAGCTGCTCCCAAGGCAGCTTTGGGAAAACATCTTCCATCAGGTACAACCACTCAATGCTCCATCAGGAGCTGGAGAAAAGCTGGAGGACGTGCAGCATTCAAACCACCTGCCCAACAAACAGAAGGAGGAATCTTGCACTGGATGTCATGGACAGCCCAGGAAAGGGAGAAGCTGTGATTCCCCTGACCCATTTGGGGTTTGTTTTTCAGCTCATTGAGAGGATTTTCCTTTGCAGACATTCACCCTAATGTTTATATTTGCTGTCATCTCATGTTTCTGCTTATGGTTATTCACAGCAGCTCAAGGGTGACTCCAGCAAGACCCCTGGGTCCACGGTCACTTCCCTCAGGGAATGTTCCTGCTCTTGGAGGCAGTTTTATGGTTCTTGGGGAGCTCAGCTCTTTCCTCTTGAGCAGCCCAGTGGGGGCCCAGGTGCTTTCTGCTCCTGCTCTGCCAGCAGGGATTTGAGGAGATGGGTTTTTTCCCTGGTGAAATAGATCGACTATGTTTGACATTTAAATTGTCATCCAGAATTAACCTGCCACTGAGATAACAGGAGGAGGACAGAGCAGCCTTCTCTTCCAGCTATTCCCTCCTCCCTGGATTTTCCCCCAGAGACTTCAGTTTCTCCTCTGTGTCCTTCTCCCTCTCCAACTTTGCATCAAGCCAGACCAAAAGAGCAGCAATTCCTATATGAACATTCAATTAGTCCCATATTTAAATCTTGTCACTGTGACCTAGTGAATTATGCAAGGGGCTGGATACCAGAAATCAATTGAGCTCTAATTCCCAGCCCTGGCACCGGATCTCTCAGCATATTGCTATAGGCAAATTATTTCAGCACATTTTCTCTCTCCATTTCTTCCCTATAAATTGCACATGTTAACATTAGGTGATGCAGCAGCATCACAGATCTACTGAGATATTTAGGTAGAGGAATTACAGCAGCACACCCCTCTCTTACATTGTGTGCCCAGGTCTTTGCATCAGATGTTTATTTAAAAATGCATCCATAGCAAAACATTTGCCAAACACAGGATGATTCAGGCTTTGTCTAACTTCTATTGAAGATAGAAGGTCTGGGGAAAAATCTTCCGAATTATCATATGAAAGGCAGTTTAAGATGAAGAGGAGGTTACAAGAGAGTAAAATACACAGTATTTTCTATCCCAAAATGCTAAGTTATCACTTACATGCAGTCCAGCACAATGGCAATTCAGAACCATGGGAGTCCTTATCTCCCAGGGCTCATGCAGAAATTATTGCATATGTTGTCGTTGAGAAGAGACTGAAACCAGTGTGAGAGGCTGCGTCAGCGAGAAGGGTGCCATCACATGCAGGGCCTTAGGATTTTTGTGAAGTTTTTCTCCACCTTGATTGAAATGTTTTTAAGAATGGCTTTGTAAAAAAGCCAGTGCCAAGTCTACAGTGCTCTTCAGTGAAGAATTTGTAACGCAAAGGAAATTTAAGTATGATAGAGAAAAAGAATTATAGCAGTTTACAAGCCTTTCATGTTGGTTTCTTAGAAACATTAGTTGAGTACTTTGTCTCCTATTGCTCTCTGTTGCTCCCAACCTGGTTCTTCCCATCACACTGCACTCACAAGTTAATTGCTGCACTTTGCTGTTGTTATCCACTAATGGAGAAACACAAGTGACTTGTGGCAGAAACTTAAATGTTATTTATATAAAAAACTATTGGAAAAAAATCTACTTGTGATCAGTGTTTCCTGAGTGGTTTAAAATGTCATCTGAGACAAAGTTCTGTTCAGCTGTTCTCCAGCGTGGTATTTTCATGGTGCAGCATTTGTGAGGCGTGGGAGAGCCGAAATGTGAACTCAAGGAAGGCAAAGTCTTTAAGCTGCTTAGGCGGCTGCGTGAAGGATCTTGAAAAAAGCACAGGGCAAGGAGGGAAGAATAAATTATGTGGTTTAAATATCCTTAATTTTAATTAAAGATGGTAGCAGTGAAATTGGAAATGTATTTAGCCTGATAACTTCCCTCTAATGAAGCATCCTTGGTGTGGCTTCTGGGGATTGAAGTTCACTGTTCACGTTGCTGAAACCTCTTTGTGTCACACAGACCTTGTCTGAAATCAGCAGTTTATTCTTGGCTTCAACAACTTTTGGCCTCTTTATGCCATCTTAATGCTACCTTGGTGAAGTCAAGCTGTTTGCACATCCTTTCCCTCCAGCCCTTAGTGGAAACTTTCATATGAATGTAAAATCGTTTGCCGTGAGGTGATTCATTGGGTAGGATATGCAATGCTCTCGTTGGTCTCTGAATGTTTCAGCCAACTGATAAATAATCAAGAACCTTGAATGTTCCTTTCTGTCTGTCTGTCTCCTCAGAGTGCTTTGTTTGACTCGCAGTAATTTATGGTGAGTGCATTAAAGCCAATCACTGTAATGTCACAGACATGAATTACCACAGTACATTCTGTCATTTGGTGGCTTTTTCAATGCCAGGAAAAAGACTTATCCCAGGGCAGGGTGTGTTTGGGCTTGTTGTTGTTGTTGTTTTGCTCCTCTGCATTTTTAAGTGTCCTAAAAAATAGTGAGACTGAAAAAAAATCAAATTTTTAAACATTCTTCAAAAATCCAAGTGCCATTCTGATGAGGGCTTTTTGGGTTATTGTTGGGTGGCTATAGCCCCTTTTCTCTTTTCCAACCTTATAATCTTAAATCCAAACTTTTTGACCTTGATACCTTTGTTATTGTTTTCTGATTGGCCAGGTGAATGCAATGAATGTCTGTGGAGCCAGGTCCTTGAAGGATAACTTTGCAAATTGGGATTTTCTCCTGGAAGGTCAGTCGCAGAGTCTCTGCCTAGGTTGGCCTCCCCTCCTTTTGCCTGCTGGCAGTGCTTGCATGTCAAATGATTGTACTCTTGAACCGTGAACTCCAAGGCCTGTGCTCCCACTGCTGCTTGGCAGGAAGAAGTGATTTTCTGTATGGAATTAAAGAGCCTCCTCTCTTCCTCTGATTTAAAAAATCATTTCAAAAAGACTTTTCCACCCCACATCTTCTGAAGTTAGCGCTACACCCTGCAAGGCTGGCAGCCTCTGAAAACAATTAGAAAGAGACCCTTGAAGGCAGGATCTGGACAATCTTGCAAGAGACATAATTTTAATCTCATAGAAAGTCTTGGCACACTGGGTGAAAGCAGGCTTTGTCCCTGGGATGAGAAATGATTAAAGCCAAATTCTGTCTTGTGGTGATTGTGGAACAGGCTAAAGTACAATACGAGGCATGGCTAAATTGGTTGTCTTAATCCATGGTCTAATAGACTCTAAAATATCTCTCTGAATGGGGAGAGGAGAAATCGTCTATTTGGGTGTCATCTGCACACACGTCCTGACCACCCCGACCTGACTTAGATCCCCAGGAGCCTCTTCTTCCTCCGGCTTGGCTTTGGGCCACGGCCCTTCCTGGCACCTGTGGCTGTCCAGCACCTGCTGTGCCTCCACACACACACAGACACAGACACAGACACACACAAACACACAGAAACACACACACAAACACACAGAAACACACAAACACACAGAAACACATAGAAACACATAGAAACACACAGAAACACACACACACAGAAACACATAGAAACACATAGAAACACACAGAAACACACAGAAACACACACAGAAACACACAGAAACACACACAGAAACACACAGAAACACACAGAAACACACACAGACACACACAGACACACACAAACACACAGAAACACATAGAAACACACAGAAACACACACACATGCACAAACATAGAAACACACAGAAACACACAGAAACACACACACAGAAACACACACAGAAACACACACAAACACAGAAACACACAGAAACACACACACACAAACACAGAAACAGAANCACACACAGAAACACACAGAAACAGACACACAAACACAGAAACATAGAAACACACACACACAGAATCACACACACACACACACACACAGAGAAACACACAGAGAAACACACACAGACACACAGAAACACACACACACACAGAAACACACACACGCAAACACACACTCTTCACTGCCCACTTGCTTCTCTCGTGCAGCCTCTCCCTTTGCAGGCAGATGGCTTTGGGCAGGACATCCCACCCTCCTGTCTCCCCACGGGATGCTGCCTTGTACTCTGGCTACACACCTACACGCTGCTGCCTCTTTTGGCCACATTTCAAAAAGCTCTTCAAGGACAAAAACTGCAAAATACAAGAGATAATCCTAAACAGGAAAGCCCCCCTTCTCATTTAATCTTACCCTCATTGTACATCAGAGCGAATACAAAGCATTGCACAGTAATTTTTACCTCTGTTTAATTTCTGCCAAGCCCCCTTGGTTTGAGCTGGCCAGCCCCCAGAGAGGGGCTGCTGGGACCCCACCAGCCCTGTGAAGAGCAGGAGGGTTTCACACAGGGATCACACTGTTTCTGAGGCAGCAGCAAAGCATGTTGCTCCTGGTTTTCATCAGAATCATTAGCCAAAACTAAGGAATTTTGCAAAGCTGACTCAGGAGAGAAAGCCCAGGAGATTGTTGGCAGGGTATGTATTTACATATTAAGTGTACAGGGTCAGTTCCTAGGTGCCCAAGCAGAACCAAACACAAGAAATGTTCCTGATTAAAACTCCAGACCTCTCTTGTCAGCACTGCAACCCCAACCCCACCACACTGGGTTCCTTTCCACACCTGAGAGTTGACTGATGAAGGATTTGGACTCCTTTAGCTGCCAGGCTCAGGTTTTATCCACCTTGTCCTGCAAAAATACTTCCCAGACACCTAGAAAACACCTTCATCTGCTGTTCTTCAACCTCAAGAAGGCTCGAACGTACCTTGATTTCAGGTGAGGGTGTGCCTTTGTGTTTGCTGCAGGTTTGTTTGGACATCAGCAATGAGCACATGCAGATCTGGGCACTGTGGGCATTTAGTGTGCTTTATTAAATCATAAATCACTTAAAAATGGGAATAAGGGAGCTGTTTTCCTAGCAGAGGGCTCGACTGGCCCTTCTAGGTGGTAGTCTGTGCTTGCAGTCTGTCGTTCAGCCCAAAGCCATCTCTGCTGCACAGCTCACTCTGTAGAAGTGGAGGTGAAGTAAGGAGCAGAGGTATCACCAGTCATTTGATCTGATGCAAGCCTATGTGCAAATTTTGCACGCGTGGGTTATTCTTTTTTGAATGTTAGAGTTTTTGTTTGGTTTTCATGCGGGTTTTTGTTGGTTGGTTGGTTTGGGTTGTTTGTTTTGTTTTTTTTTTAAGATAAGCTCACACAGAGATCTTGGTCACTGGGATCTGTAGCAGTAACTACATGGGAACAAACACAATCTGGAGCTTTGCTGTTGTGGCTGTACCAGTTTAATGTGGTCTGGTACCCTGATTTAGGAGCTGTGGTGTTTAGAAGTCACTTGGCAATCAGCAGGTTAGTTTCCATCATCTTTGTGCCTGACAAGGGTGTGAGTGAGGAGGAGATGTGGCACTGAGATAAGGAGAAGCTTTTAATTCATTTCGTAGGTGACCTAAATTCAGCCCCTGTGGCCATCATGTCAATCCCACAGTCTTGTCTGCTAGATTACTGATGTAAGTAATGGTGACACATGTATTTATCGAATGTCCTTCTCTGTGGCTTCAGGAAGGACATCTCAGGGGGAAAAAAAAGTTACTTGGAGATTTAATGATACTTGTCATCTGTTCTGTTTTCCATGAACTCTGGTTTATCCTAGCACAGAGAGAGCATCTGACAGCACGTGCCACAAAAATATAATGTATTTATCTTGTGAGAGCGGCTTGTGTTGTGGGAGATCAGACATCTCTTCTGCTGCTGTGGCAGCAAACGTGCAGAATTGGTACATGACTTACTGAAAATAATGCAAAATGCAGACTTGGTGCCTGTGCAGAGATTGGAAATCCCAAGCCTTTGCGCAGGGTCAGAGCTTTTATCAGGGCTGCACAACCATGTGATCTCTCTCTCTCTCTCTCCAGCTTTAGATTTCCTCCTGTGCTGCAGCAGTTTTGGGAGGGGAGGTGATGTGTCCCATCTCTTGCTCTGAAACAGGTGTCTAAGCTCCTGGGTCATGAAAGAAAATCTTGCGAAGCATCCTCCCCTGTGCTTTGTACCTAAGGAAAAGCTCAGGGAAGTTAGGCACAGAAAGACCTAATTTGCAGATCCCAACAGGCATGTACATGGCATAGATGCAAACCTGCACAGTCCTGCTGAGATGACAACATTTCTGAGTGCAGCAGCAAAACTCCAGATAGCTGGGTAATTACAGTGGCAAAAAATATGTGTTTATGGCCCTTTAGGAGCCTCAGGTGATAAATGTTCTGTGGATTGCACTCCCACATTAGAGAGCCCACACTCTGTCCAGGTATCCTGCAGCTCCTTGTGCCGTCAGTGACACCTTTGCATGGTGTGCGCAGGCTGCTTTAGTCCTGAATTAACTTCTCCAAAGTAATCCCAGTTTCCCTGTCTCCTTCCCACAGGTTGGGCCAAGCTCAGCAGTGACTCAGCAGCACACCTGCCCTCGCACACGTGACTGAACATCTCCTGCTGGGTGTTTCATCTCCAGCACTGCCACTTCCTAAAGTTAGAAGCAAATAAAAGTCATGTTTCATGAAAAACAAACCTTTATAATTTAGGTCTTCAGCACCACCTGGTCTTCCATCCTCTCCCCTAACCTCTTCCTGGATAACATTTCCTGTGCTGATTGTATTAGTGTAGCATGGAGTGAAGTACAGTCAAAGGCTAATCTTTTTGTGATTGAATATTAGATTCCTCATTTCGAGAGGCTCTTACAAACAGCTTTTTGTCAGACTTGATGGAAGATGGCAAGGATGGAAGAGAACTTGAGGGAAAAGTACATGTCTCTTCCCAAGGGTTTTATTCTCTTTTCCTTCATAGCTTTTACATTATGGCAAATCGTGTAATTTAGAGTTGTAATTTCAAAAAAAGATGTTCATTACTGAGAAGGCAGCTTGACCAAATCTTCCTCGGAAGGCACTTAATTGACAGTGTTTAGGACTGACAACACACCTGAGATGGGTTGCCAGCAAGTCATCCTTGAAGCAGAAGGGAAAGAACAGAAGGACAAAAAGGACAGAAAGGAAAACCCTGGAGCTGCAGGATCTAAGACAGAGTAAACATGCAACTGAATTATACTGATCATAAGATCCAGGACAAACACTGCTGCTCCTCAGGCAAAGCCAGTCCTTTACCCCTTAGGCAGAAGGTGGGATCTTTCCAAGGGACTGGTCCTCCCAAGACTCCCCATTCCTATCTCAAAACAACCCTCTGCTGTTTCTTCTTTTAATCACTTTTAATAGCTCTGTGAATCGCTCTCCTCTCCCTACTCCCAAAAGAAAATGTTTGCATGCAGGGTAGAGAGGGTGGTCCAGAAGGGACCCGGCTGTTAAAGCAAAATATACCCTGGTGCAAGTAAAATATAACAACACATAATACCTCTCTCCAACCACCACCCAGTTCTGGAGGGTCTGACTTTGATTATGTCTCTCCTTGCACTTTGTGAGTCCTCTATATCTACGTGTTTGCTGCTGTTCAGTCTCAACAGTTGTGCTTTTTACGTTAGGTAAAAGCAGGAAAAGATACACTCTGAATCCTGGTTATTTTTATTTATCGTGGGAGGGAGGATTAAAGATAAAGGTTCAGAACTGCCATCTTCCAGGAAAGTAACTTGGTTTTGTTTGTGCTGCTGTCTAGAAAATAATGTGGGATTTGGGATGTTAATGGGAATATTGGGCCAAAGAGCATAGCAAAGGGTCTCTGCTTTGTCACTTCAGAGTTAAAACTCTTGCTGTGAATTTGGCAAGTGAAGGGGGGAGGGACCAAAACGTCTTCCTCGGTTGTTTGTGTGCCAACTGTGTTTGTGTTTAACATAGGTTTTAACACTGATATCCAGAAGATAAGGAGGATTCTGTCCAAAGACCCTGAGGAGATGGAGCTGCTTCCCTTCGAGCCTGGGTGAGGAGCCTGCAGGAGAGGTGAGCTCGCAGATGTGTCCGTGTGTGCAGCATCCCCCGTGAGCTTGCACTGACCTGACTTTCTGCTCTGTGAGTGGTTTTTTCTGGGGGTGCCCTGATCTCTCCCTGTCAGCTGGAGGCAAGGCAGCTTCTGGATTCACTCCCTGCAGTACAAAAGTCTCAAAACAAAACACGATGTCACTTAATTGCGAGAGCTGAAATTATTTATGGACCTGGCCTTTGGAGTCAGAGCCTCAAACGTCTTTAATTACCTTTGGGGATCTGTGCACAGGATACCATGGTGATGAGAATAATATTTGGAATTCAAGTCTTGTCTAGTGTGCTTTAGCAGCTGGAATGGGCAAGCAGCTGATTATGACCATAACAGAAATAATGCCAGAAACCTACATGCACAGAGTTTGGAGTGTTGGCTTTTTAATCAGATGAATAAAACTCTGGTTATCTTTCTTAAGCCCTTCTGGAAACAAAATTTGGAAGGAAAGCTCCTGTTCAATATTCAGTGTCCCCGTGCAGTGTGAATCTTTACCTACAGAGCTCCTCACCAAAGGAGGAAAGACTAGAATGTAAATTGTTGTCTCGATACTGCTATCTGGAGCATTAATATACATGGCAATTGTCAGAACCGATGTTATCTGGAGGCAGTTGCTGTTTTCCAACTCACCTCTAAGGATCCACTGAGGCACAGCTACACAGGACTCTCCACAGGATGATGTAAGGCTTGGAACCACAGACAGCCCACATTCAGCCAGATCATAGCACAAATCTATCAGCCCCGGCCACGTGGGATTCATCTGAGCAAACAAACTGGTTGTCTAGTCTTGCTTTGGCACCACGGGGAAATTGGCACATTCAAGGCATGATTCATCTTGCCCTAAAGCTGATATCTAAAACAAGTCAGCTGAGCACGCTGTAAAAGTGCCTGTTTCCCTTCATGGTTACAAAGGATGGGAGGCTCAGTGAGGCACAGATGTCTCCAGCATGGATGTTTTGAATTAGGCAAGATGAATCCTGTCTATGCTGTACTTTAAAAAAATGCCTTGTGTGATGGATGCTCCAGTCTCAAATTGGAAGTACAAGTTCAATTATAAAGTACAGTGTCCTCAAGGGCCCTCGAAGAAATGTGTTTGCTCCGAGTTCAACCCTGACCCAAATCCCTGATATATCTTTTCCCAGTATTTAGTGACTATAGCTTGACAGACAATTCACTCTTTAGTCCTCTCTATCACTTTCATTTAGCAACTGAATTCAAAGATTTAATGGATATTTTTAGAGTTTGCTCATATAAATTTAAAATTGTTTGGGCCAGGTAGCATAGACATTTCCCCCTTCTTCCACAAAGAACTCTAAGACTTGTAACAATGAAAACATGCCTTTGCCCCAAATGACAATTTCCTTCCTTTTTTCTTCCCTTTGTCTTGTGTCATCCATAACACTGTGATTGTGCCACGGCTTGGGGAAGATTTTTTGAGTAGTTTGGAACATCTTGAACTTTGATTTCGAAACTATTCGAACTAACAGCCATGGAAACCAGTATAACAAGCCAGGCCTTTTCTGTCTCTTTCTTACATTTGGAAAAATAAATCTGAGCAGTCATGTGAGTCTTGTATAATTACTCTTCCATTTGTATTTCTAGACTTGTCAATCTGGCAAGCATCACAGAGCAGGATTAAAAGTTTTCTCCTTCTCTCTCAATCATAGATTTCATTTGCTTCTGTGTTTTACAGTAAATAAATCAGTTCAGCAGGAGATGGTTTTGTTCTCTGCAGTGATGACTTCCTAGTCGAGGGAGTTCTTATTAGCAGCCCGGATGGGAAGTCAAGTGACAGGAGCCCCCGACACCGAGTGCCATTGCAGCTGTAGGCAGAGTGATCAGGGCTGGAGTCCCTGTGGGGCACCCGCAAATGTGTCTCCCCAGCAGGAAACCCAAAGGTCTCTGCTCCTCCATTTCTGGTTGGGGTTTAGGGGCTCCAAACGAGAGTTGGAGTCAGGCTCAACCACCCTCCAGGTGGGAGCAGGGTGATGCCATAAATCAGTTGCCAAAAACAGACTATGCAGATTAGCCTTAACTCCTGTTCAGTCCCAATCATGGGGTCTCTGGGAAGCTCCTCCAACCAGACAACGTCCACAGCCAGGGACACAGGGAGTTTTGCTCTTTTGCCCTGGGATTGGCTCCGGTTTGGTGGGAAGGGGAAGTGCTGGAGCATGGCAAGGCTTGGCTGTGGGATGGAGGGGCTTGGACGGAGGGCCATCAGCGTGGATTGCAAATTATTTAACTTACTGTAGAGGAATTTTTGAGTAGTGAAGAATTGTACCGTGGGCATTTAGGTATCTCTAAGTTTAGACAGCAGCAGAGCAGAGAGTTTAAATATTGCTTTCTGTGCATTTAAGCACCTGAATTCCTCTGGCACCTCGCTTAATTTGTCTTTGTCCTTTTTTTCACCCTGACTTGCAGGCTCTGTGCCTTGATTTCCAACACATAAACACAACACAAAATACAATAAAAAGAAATTGGAAACATTTTGTTTAAGCCTTGATGACAGCTGGTATGTAAATGCAAAGACTTCAGACTGTGTCTCAGTACAGAGCAACCCTTAGCACTTAGTTGTTTATAACTTTTGCATGGTCAGACCCATGGATACGCCAGTGCTTTCACTGATTGCTTCATTTCTGAGCATCTGAATTCGAGAGCAATGTCTGGTTTCATGCAGTGTAAGTCCTTTGCCAATCCTTCATTAAGCAAAAAGCAAACCTACCCCTAAGCCCCAAGGATTTGTTTTCCCCCCCCCTATATCTTTTCCAACAAGTTTAATCCCTTTGTGAGGACAAAACTGTATATTTTTTACTTACTGACTTTGCAAAAGTCAATGTAAGTGTTGATATTTCTATTATTTCCTGTTGTCACCACTAATACATATTCTGTGGTGGGGCCTGAGCTGACAGTTGTGATGAAGAGATGGGGTAGCACAGAAATACTTGATCCTCTGTGGCTGTGCTGACAGCTGGTGTGGACTGGCATAGCTCCAGTGGAGATCTGGCCCCTGGTCCTGGATTCGTACAGGGAATCCATCTGCAAAGGCAGAAGCCATTTTACAGACTGCATTTTCCCTTCAGCCTGGCAGGTTTTAATAGCTGATATCAGGGTGCCGTTGCGCCTTAGAAAGTATTGTCGAAACTCCTAATTAAGAGCAACCTTGCTTCGTCAAGCTCTTAATTCAAGCAAAGAACAAACGGACAGCAGAGGCTGCAAGGGAAAAGCAGTCTGGTTTCGCGGGCAGGTGAGGTTTCCAGCGTTGAGCTGCCGGTATCCAAAGGAGAGCAGTCAAAGAGCTCGGGAGCGCTCCTCTCCCGACAAAGCCAGGAGGGGCTGGCGGTGCGGCCGGGCAGCCAGCATCCCTGGTGGGCAGCCCCTGGCCAGGCAGGAGCGGAGCGAGCCCGGCCCCGGAGCGGAGCGAGCCCAGCGCTGGCCCNCAGCCCCAGCCCCGCAGCGAGCCCAGCCCCAGCCCCGCAGCGAGCACAGCCCCAGCCCCGCAGCGAGCGCGGCGATGCGGCTGCCGCTCACGGGAGGGAAGGGACGCGGGGTCCGGCGACCCGGCCGGGCTGGGCAGCGCTTCTGGGGCTCGCAGATAAAGAGGCTGTGCCGGCACCGCTTTCCACGCGGCAATTAGCGGCAGGAGACGGCACCGAGCGAGCGTTCCAACTGCAGATCCGGGCGGTGCCAAGATGCTCCGCCGCTCCGCGGTTGTGTTCTGGAGGCGGCAGCAGGGCTGCTGCACTGGAGGGTCTGTTCGGTTGGCATTCCTGCTATAAACCTAATTTTCGAAAGGGGTTGTAATTCGGCCGTTTTTAATTAACGAGGGGATTAAAGTTGGCACACGGGCACTCAAGGGCTGTTTGTTGCTGGTTTACTTTATTTTTTTTAATCCAATCTGTTAGGCCCACTTCACATAATATTCTTTGTTTCCACTTGCTGGGATTGACTTTAAAGACCTTTAAAGAAATCTATGCATATGCGTGTGCTTATATGTATGTGTAAGAGAAAAGCTATTTATCAAGGTGAAGAACCACATCAGAGTAGGTGAGCAGGTTGCTGAAAGATCCCACATTCCCAAAGCTACTATAACTCATAGCAACTATGGGCTGGAACAGGGAATGCAGAAGCAGTTGCAAATATTTTGCTGAATTTTGCAGAATGTTGTCCACTTGGGACATGCAAAAACTTTTTTCGAGACTTAGGCACCATTTTTATGCACTATACTTTGATAAATAAATATTAGCATTGCACAGCTTCAAAAAGAACCAGGCAGCTTGCTGGTAAGTCACTATTAGAATACATAAAACCATGTAAATACAACGATACTGTAAGTAGTGTAAATAGACTATATTATTCTAAATCCCTAAAGTTATAGGGCCATAAACCTCTCAACATCAGAAAAATTTATTCCAGTTCTCTATTATCCCAGACACTGGAAAGTTTTTCCCTCATATTTAAACTGAATCTTGCTCTTCTTTACTTAATCCTATTAATTGTCCTACATGCCCTGGGCCTGGAAAACAGACTGTCCCTTGCCTTTTTGCAGCACACTTTTCATGTGCCATTGCCTCTTGATAGTTCTTGCTTCTTTGGGCTTTCCAGCTTTCCCAACACAGCCTGTGAAAATTTGCCTATCATTTAAAAAAACTGTCTCACCTCTTTCCAGCTGGTCCAGCCTTCCAGGGAGTGATGAAGATTTTGGGCGAAGTTTCAGCAGAGCCCTTGCTGCTGTCTCTTCGAGCTCAGCAATGCTGCACCTCTCAGTCCCTCTGCTCTTTCACAGATGTTTTCTCAAGCACCATCCACAGATGACCACGATACGTGGAGTGTGCAACTGGACTCATCAGGAGGAATGGCAGGATCTCTGCTTTTGTACAAGTGCTTCATACAAACACCCGGTGGGAAGGGTCTGCAGCTGGCTGCATTTGAACCCTTGAGCTGGTGACTGGTGAGTCCTTTGTTGCTCACAACACCAGAGCTCTGTGGTGAGTAGAGGGATAAGAGTGAAGTGTAAATCCCTCAGGCTCTACACTGCTCTAGCAAGAAGCCTGCTGGCCATGAGAGCCACTTACATGGTTGATAGAGTCTTTTCTTCACAACACAGACACCTTTTGCTCTCACCAAAAGTCGTATCCCAGATCAGCAAGTCTGCAGGTTTGGCCCAGCTTTGGCCACAGTCTCTGGGCAGCTCCAGGAGTCACTGAGCTGGTTTGGTCATCACCATGAACTGCTTCCCTCTGTCTGTGATGCCTGTCAGTTTGTTGGCCAGTCCCAGCTGATGTCCATCTTCATCCCGTGGCTGCTCTCCCATCTTTGTAGATGGACAAAATGGAAATCCTCCATACAAAGCAGATGGGTAACAAAGGATGCGTTGTCCTTTTAGTTCTAGAACTCAGGGTGGGTTTCAGCCTGAAGTGACACCTACGTTAGGTCTCTCTGTATACGCTGAAGTCTTTAGTTCTCATTATTTTCAGTGGAGATGAAGTAGAGAGAGCAGCACAGTCAGGGCAGACCAGGCAGTCAGGGCTCCATTTGTTTGACCCAATGCAGGTGTCAGTCTAGAAGAGAAGAGGTCTTGCTTAGGTCTCTTGCTCTCTCCTCTTAGTGCCATGCCCCAAGCTGAACTTTCAGTGGAGCTGGCTCGCTTTGTGGGCTCTGTTGGGAACCCAGGCACCAAAATCCCACAGTGCTATTTAAATCCAGTGCCTCAGAGCTGAGCTCTGGCATCGACACACCACCTCAACTGTTTTTCAAATAAAACACTCCAAATGGATGGGGCCTGGAGGATGCTTTGATTAAATCTACAGTGAAAATATTTTAGGTACAAAATAGATGCTACATAGATTTCCAGTGATTTTTATAACCCTGCTCTCCCTCTACCTTGATGTGCAACCACGTGTGTTTCCAGACTCAGTTTTTGGGCAGAAGAACAAGTCAAAAGCCAGAGAAGTTGTTGAAGAAATCCATGTGCTTTGCTCAGGTCCCTGCACCATCCCTGGCCACACTTGTGGGCAGTGCTGACTGAGGGCTCAGTTTAACTGATCATTCCCAAAGTGAGAAAGGTCTTCTGTGTGAGCAGTGACCTCAGTGATTTCCTTTGGCAACACACACTCCCTCTGGGCTGATTTCACTCCATCCAGAGGTGACAAAACACCCAGAAGATCACAGCACTGTTCAATAAATGTTGCTGCCTTCTGCTCTCTGGGTGGAAAAGCTCCTTGCAAAGCTTCGGTTCCTCTCTCCAGTTCCTCTCTCCTGGTGGCATCTGGGTGGGAGGCGAAGGGCAAGAGTGGGGTGTTCCTTTCCTGTGAGGGCTGTTTCTGATTTGGGGACTTGAGGAAGGGTATTTTTGCAGGAAGTGTGGCAGGTTGCATGGCCTGGGGGCTGTTTGTCTCCTGTGAACGCTCTGCCCCGGAGCGGTGAGGCCACATTTGAAGGGGTGCAGCAATCACTGCTCCCCGGTGTGATGGGTTTGTCACCCAGGGAAGGGCTGCTCCTGGGGTGTGTGCGTTTGTCAGTTGGAATTTTTCTGCAATTTCCTTGATGGGAGCATTGAGTGACACGCATTCCCTCAGGAAATATTTCCATGTTTTTATTATTCTTCAGGCTTCTGTGACATTTCCCAAGTCCAGTTGTTGGAAGCCTCAGGTTTGATCATCTGCTCAAGGCGCCAGAAGGGATAATTTGGCCCTTCAGCAGTGATTATGTTGACTTCTGCAGCTCATGGCATGCACAGTTTGGGAGTGGGTTTCTCGTGTAAAACCTTAAAACCCACAGTGGAAACCTCTGTCACTGGGTGCTCAGAGGCACCAGGTCCAGCATAATTTTTTACTTCTGTGAATTCCAACAACGGCTTGAAAATGAAGGTTAAAAAGAAAAAAAAAAAAACCCCAACTAAAACTGCTTTTGCCTTCTTTTTAGGTAGAGGTACATACTGGACTGAAATTTTCAAGCTTTCCATGACACACGAAGTACACATACAGTTCCAGGAATGCTGGCCATCGGGAAAAACACCGCTTACTGTGAGTTTCTTGGTAAAATTGTGACAGTTGACAACACCAAGCAGTAAACAAAATCTGCATAAAACAAACTGCTCTTCTGAGTGTGTTATCACTGCTTGCACTTCTCTGGCCTGAATATTGACATTAGATCAATTAACTAATATTGATTTTAAAATTTATTGATTTGATTGATTAATTAATATTGATTTTTAAAATCTGTGGTTGGCTGTGAAAGTTTTCTTGTCCCCGGACTTCAGACTCTGATGACCCTGGTTGAGAGTGAAAGGTTGTTGATGGATAGATCATGGAGTTGTTCCATCTTTATCACAGTGAAAAGAGAGAGTGTCATGGTTTAACCCCAGCTGGCAGCTAAGTACCTCACAGCTGCTCATTCACTCCCACCCCCTGTCCCAATGGGGAGGAAAATTGGAAAAAAAGTAAAACTCATGGATTGCGATAGGAAGAGTTTAATAATTAAAACAAAGCAAAATATAATAATAATGTTTATAATAACAATTATGATAATAATAGTAATGGAAAGGAGAGAGAGAGAGAGGAATAAAATATTAAAAAAGGAAAGTGATGCAAAACACAGTTGCTCACCACTCTCTGGCTGATGTCCAGCCTGTCCCCAAACAGCCAAGACCTCCCTGGCCAAGTCTCCCCCAGTTTATATACTGAGCATGATGTCCTGTGGTGTGGAATATCCCTTTGGCCAGCCTGGGTCAGCTGTCCTGGCTGTGCCCCTCGTCACTGGCAGAGCCTGGGAAACTGAAAAGTCTTTGACATAAACTCTACTTAGCAACAACTGGAACATCAGTGTGTTACCAGCATTATTCTCATCCTAAATCCCAAACGCAGCACTGTACCAGCCATGAGGAAGAAAATTAACTCTACCCCAGCTGACACCAGGAGAAACCACCTTTTTTTGGTTTGTTTTTGGTTTTTTTTCATCCTGAAAGTGCATCTACACCAATGGTTTGATTTTCAGGTTGCCCCGGGCTGTCTGCGCTGTGCCCCAAGAGGTTCACTCGTGTAGGTTCATTCCCCAGCTTGTTCCCCAGCGTGCAGCTCTGAGGGTGGTTGGCTCCAGGAACCTCTTCTCACCTCTTCTCCTGACTCCACCAAGACTGGTCCTCTCTGCCCTTGCATCCCTCTGTAACGCACCCTGAGGTGGATTTCGAATATTGTCAGTAAATTGGGGTGGGATTAAATTAAGTTCTTTCTATTTCTGGCCAGAGGAAGAAAGACTGATACAGGTACCTGGGATGTGCCACCAACCACTATGGAAAAAGATAAAACCTATCTTATCTATTATTGTTGCTTTTGTTATTGATATTATTATTATACTGAGAACCCACTGAGGCCCTCTTATTATGTTGTTAAAGTCAACGTTTTCCCTGTGCACTTCATTCTCCAACTCGGGAAAAATACAGAATTTTTGATAAAGTTATGCTGACAATGCTGCTAATTAGTTTCTCATCTTTAAAAAATATGACTGCAGGCAACTGGAGCGATCTCTTTGTTGCAGGACATTGTAGGCTGAAATGTCTGGACACTTGATATCCTCTGCAGGGCTCTCACAACATGCTAATTTGTCCTTGCAGCAGAGTTCATTTTTATAAGTCTTTGCCACTCTATTTTGCAAATCCATCGTGTCAAAATTGGATCAGTCATATGTGCACAAGATGCAGGCCTCCACCAACACATGCAGAGATGTGTGTGTGCATGTTCACCCATAAATACATTAAAAAAATAAATCCACAGATATGTGTGTATGCATATATTTACGTACACACACTGATATATTTATATTATTTCATATTATTTAATGAAATAAAATGTTCAATAAAATTAAATGTTAATTTTTTATAATTATCTATAATATGTGCATACACATGAAATTTGACATCTATTTAGGAACTCAGCATGTGAATGGCTAATTTAACTCGTAGGACTCAGCTCTTCTAGGGAACATTTCGCTCTCATTTCACTTAAAATATATAGTTTACAGCCTCCATTCAACACATACAGATTGCAAGCTTAACTTGTATGCTTGGCTATGCATTTCCTAACACTTTCATCTGAACACTCATTATCATTTACTTTCAATAACTATCATCTGTCATTTTTAAAAGTTGCATAATAATGTGGTTGGTTCATATGAAAAGTGATGTTTGCTCTAAATTTGGCTATGATTTTGACATTGCTGTTGGTATTTTTTTGTAAGCTTGACACCCACAAGCTGAAAAGACAGGTGGTAAGTTTATTTTTTTTAAACTTGCCTTTCAACACCTCCCCCCACAATTAAAAAAACAAAAAGTCACATTTTCAACACATTCACTGGAATTTCTATATTTCTTTCCAGCAAAATTTCACTGAAAAAAAGGAAAAAGGCTGAGTTTTTTACCCTTTTGGATTAAAAAAATTGTACTTTTTTGTTGCTGAGAATTAAAATTATTCCTTATCCAATGAAAACCATCAGCTGAAAGACTGTTTCTTCCCTGGTCCTGATGTATGTCCTGGCTTCTCCTTCATGCTGAGCCTGTGCATCATTATACAAAACCAGGTTTTTCCCTCTCTCCTTCTCCAGATGCTGGAGCAAAGTAACAGAAGGGGCTCATGGTGTTGCATCTTCACACAGCTGAGAAATGGGAATATCTTGTTCTGAGCAGCACCTTGTGGCTCCCAGAGCTGCCAGGAGCTACAAGCTAAATGTTCCAAACACAGAGTCTTGTGGCAAAAGTCCCAAACATGGAGTTTTGTGCCAAAAAAAACCCCAATCCTCTTGAAATTGCTGAACTGGATGGTTTTTTTTCTCCATCTTTTTGAATTTTGAAAATAATACATGAAAAAGAAGTAATTTCCAGTGATTGAAAACCTGGTTTAGAGCATTTTCAAGAACACACTTCAGAAAAGGAGCCATGACATCTTTCATTAAGAACAACCCCAACAGGGATTTTGAAAACTTTTTAAAAATTCAGTTTGTTTCAAGTTCTCTTTCTCTGTCTTGCCTTTGCCTTGGTTCCTCTCCTGAAGAGCCAGCTGTGGCAGAAGGAAAAGTTTTGCATATCTTTTCCTTCTTGTTTTCCAAGAAACTCACAAGCTGGCTGTGAATCACACTGAAAGTGATTCTGTTTTCATTGATGGAGCCAAAGCAAACAACAATCCTAAATGGTCTTCTTTCCAGGACTGTCCTGACCAAGAACAAACAAGCTTTCCTGATTAGTTCAGTCCCTGCTCAAAAGTAGTTTGAGATCACATGGGAGCTTTTTTACCATTCTGATGGTATTGCTTCTATTTGGAATCTTCAGATTTTGTATGACAGACAGCTGAAAATTAGTAAATCTCGGAGCAGGAAACATTAAACGCTTGTGAGATTTGGGGGAGCTCTTTTTCTTCTTTTTTTTTTTTCTGTCCTCTCCTTCTTCCGATTCCAAACTCTTTACTGGATTCTACTCAAAACTGAGATTTCTTTGCCCTTTTCAGGGTGCAAACTGTTCCCTTCTCCAAGCCCATGGTCTTGTGGTGGGAAAGGTGTGAGGGTGTGCGGGCAGGAATTTGGGGCCGGAGGGGGTTAATTTCTGTGGGGCCAGCATGAGTTCAGCAAAGGTTGGCCGTGACCTGGAGCAGTTGCCAGCTCTTCTGTCACAGATGTACAGAGAGCTGGTTGTGACATTTTTCAGCTGTCAGGGAATACGTTATCCCAAATACCACAGGTAATTGCTTTTAGGTTTTGTTGTTTCTTCTTTGCCAGCAGTTTTCTGTTGTAATGGGTGGGGATAAGGAAGTTCTGGTGCTGTACCCACATTGCCCTGGACCCAAGATGAGCTGTGAGGGTCATGCATGCTGCTTTTTCCCAGAGCCTGAGACTCCCTGAACACATGGGAGCTGCAGGAATGTGTGCCTTATTCAGAGGCACATTTGCACAGCTTGTTGGGGATGTGATGGGTGGTATCCCAGTTGCACAGCAGCGAAAAATACGGGAGAATGCTGAATTTCAGGAGCACTGAGCTGGCTTTGGATGAGATGAGACATGAACATTTGAATGCAGGGTGAGCTGGAGAGACTGTGAGTGGATAGTGATGAGAAGGATGACTTTAGGGAGGGCGGGGTTAGATAATAAACGGTGAGGCTGCCAGTAGCAGAGACAAAAGGGGTTTTTGGATGAAAAGGCAATTATTTAATCAAAGGGGAAGTGGAGGGGAATAAATACCAGGGGAATGACAGACTGGTGCTCTGGAGTTGCCTCCCTCTGACTGGTTGGACCCTGACCGCCTGCCCTACCTGTCAGCTACTGTCTCACCCTGGCTGCCCTGCTGCCTCCACTGCTCCATTGCTCCTGCCTTTATTCCATCCAGTGGGTTCTTGTCTTTAGATTGACTGGTTGGTTGTCTGTTCTTCAGATCACCTTCTCCATCAGTTCCCACCCTCCAGCTTGTCATCACATTCGTTATTTTCAGCCCCCACCGCCTCTGCTGCTTTTCTCCTGAGATATTTCTCTGGCCCTGGTTAGCCCTGAATTGCCAAATCCTGACTCAGCTTTCACCAGACAACCACGATTTCTGTCTTTACTGGCTAACCATGTCCCATCCTTACACCCACTACGGCTGAGGATGGGTGGGCAGGCGCTGAAGGTCTCCCTGGTTCCCCATGGGCACAGGAGGCTGGTTTGTGCTGAAACCCATCCCAGCTGTTCATCTCAGCCTTTCATTTTCGCTCCAAAACAGCTTCAAGGACAAACCAACATCTCCTGGCCTCCATCAGCTGGGATGGCCTCTCCTCTGAGATCCTTAAGAGCTGGTCTTTGTGCCTCAAGGCCAACTTGATATAAAAGCCTTAGACAATTAAATCCATAAGTAGACTGTAACTAAGCTCCCCTCTTCCCTCCTCTCCCAGTCTTGCTGGACTGGGGGCTGAGCCCACTTCTCTTCCAGGACAAAGGAAATGGGCAATGTCACAATGAGGGGAAGTCTACTGCAAATAATGAAAAACCTCTTCTAACAATCATTTGCATTTTTTCCAGGCATGAACCCACAACCTTGGGCTCACAGGGAGCCCAGCACCCTGTGCCTTCTGTCTTGCTCACCACAGCCCTTGCACCACTGAGGGGCTGATTCCTGTGCCAGGCACAACTTCTTGGGCTCAGCTGGAGAGGGAGATGGGCATGTTGTTTTTGCCTTGTGTTGAGGAGTCTTTCACCTCTGACTAGTTCCCTTTTGCAGGAGACTTTGTACGTGAGGTTTCATCAGAGGATAAAAATCGATGCCTCCCAGCATGTCTCCCACTCATGTACTCTACAGCTGAGAGCTTCATCTCTGGGTGACATGGCAGAGAGCCTGGAAAGGGCAGAGCATCCCTTCCCAGTGATGGGGGCCACTCTGGGCAGCCCACAGCCACCAGCAGCAGCTCGAGGTCTCGTGTTCACAGAGGAGGAGATGTCCTCCAAACCACTCCTGCTTGTTGGTTACGCCGAGCAGGTAATTTTTGCATATCCATTTTCAGCTAGAGGAAGGGCAGGAGATGCTTTTATCACTGAAGAGTGATGTGCAGTTTCTCCAGAGGGTTCCCTTGTGCAACACACACAGGCTCAGGGTTGGCTCACCCCCTTGTGAGCCCAGAGGAGGGTGTTCAAAGATCCAGGAAATCCTGGCCGAAGGGCTCAAGCTGTGATGTTTAGTTATGTTCAGAGGGAACTTAACGTATTTAAACTGGTCCTGCCATGCACTTTTTCACAGATAAGAGGTCTCTTCCCCGGGCAATGAGTGCATGGGGTGGTTGGGTATTGCCTGGTCACTGAAGGTGTTTTTGCCCAACTCTTTTCAGGCAGCAGGAGCTCTGCTGTGCTGGCTGACAGCTGCCTAGCAAAGGATGTCTTTAATCTGTGCCACATTAACCATGGCCGTGGGGCTTTGCTTTGTCAGGGCATGAGTGGGATGATATCAAGGCAGCCCACAGAGCCATGCCCTCAGTGGAGCTGGCTCTATCTGCAAGGCTGAGGGAGAAACAAGTCCTCCAGCTCCCAGATTTGCATAATGGCTTTTATTTCTCTAAAGAAAATAGGCTGTATTTGCCAGGAAACTCACCTGAACTACCTCTTAGGTGAAAGAATGAATGCCAAACACATTAAATCCAAATCATTTGCTCATACTTGGAAGTGCTCAAAGCCAGGTTGGATGAGGCTTTGAGCAACCTGGTCTAGTGGAGAGTGTCTCTGCCCATGGCAGGGGTTTGGAACTGGATGATCTTTAAGGTCCCTTCCAACCCAAACCATTCTGTGATTCTGTTTTCATTCTAAGCCTGAGCCAATTATAATCACACAAAAGAATGAAACATCAGGAATTAAAGCCCAACCTTCATGCCTGGCCATGCAAGGTAGCAGCTGAGAGTCCTTTGCAACTGAAAGCAAGGAAAAACCATCAGAAGGTGGGATTCCATAAAAGACACACCAGAGTGGGATTTGTGAGACTTGGACTAGCTGATTGGTCTTTGCCATCTCTTTCCACTCTTTGCCTGACTCACCTCTTTGGGCTCCAGGTTCTTGGGGACCTGGGATATCTCTTCCCACCCATCTAGAGAGTGTCTTGGGGCTCATCTCTGGGCTGTTGGTGTTATAAGCAGCATTTCCACTACACTGAAAATACTGCAAGTCCAGAAGTATTTTCAGAAATGGATCAAATCTAAACACAAATTGTATTTCCCAATATTTAATCTGAACTTGGTGGAAACATTTTGCTTTGAACTGTTCCTAACTGAAAGAGGTCAGTCCTTTTAAAATGTCTCTTTTTTATTTTATTTTAAAATTTCATGTAAAAATAATTTTCAGGCTAGGGAAACTGCTTTTGTTGAATGTCAGTTTCCATTTCTGTGGCACTGTGACCCTGACACAGCCATCTCCAAGCTGCTTTTCTCTGAGGCTGTGGATGGCTGGATGGCAAATGTGTTCTCATCTGACAAGTGGCTGGATTTTAGTAGCAGAGTGAGAGATCCCCAGTAGCCATTAAAGTCAACGTTCGTCACCAGTTACTTTATTCTAGTGGCTTAGAGAGTGCAATTTTCATTTCTTGAAGAAGAAACTGCTGTAATCCTGTGTCTCTGTCATATGAGAATGTGCTGGAGCTTCCATTAACCACTGTAAGTTGCTGAGAGATCATAAGCAGGAAAGCGCTTGAAAGAGCAAAACGATCTAAACATTACAAACTTCAACAAGAAAAACTCAAAATCACTGTAAAAATCAGCTTCAGAATTGAAAGTTATAATTAGTTTATACTGCTCGTAACTGGGACCTTATGGATGGAAAAGAAGAGCAGATTCAGCTTCTGAGGGCTCAGCGCATTTGCTTGATTGCTCTGTTAGCTCAAACTAATGTCATCCAAAATGTACCATCAAAAAGACACCAAAAGTGGCATTCTGGTCAAAAGTGACTAAATCCAAATCCAAAATTCACATCTGAATTCACATTTCAGCTCTGGGCAGCAATACTGTAAAACATCATGGTGATGGGACTTGGAAGATCTCTCCTGATGCTCAGTTCTTGCCTGGAAAAGACCTTTTAGAAGTTTCACTTCCATGTTGAAAAGAAGAGATGGGGGTCGAAATCTGAGTTTGCCTAAATTGCCTAAGAGTCCTTTCTTGGTCTTACTTCTCCTTCAGGATGTGGTTTCTAGTTCCAGAACAGCGATAGGTGGTAAGGAAAAAGGATCAGCAATAGGAGAACGGGAAACAGCACTGGAGAAACGATACCCTTTATAACACCCAAAAAGGGACCCTTTATGCTGCAAGGCCCCTGGGAGAGGGACATGTCATGCCTGTTATTTATCTACTTGACAAGGACATTTACTTTTTTACTACAGGAGTCATCTCCTGATCTGAGGGGTCTTTTTTTCCAGAAGAAAACTGAGGATAATATCTGGCAATATTCATTACCCAGTTGTCAGTATTTGCAAAATCCCAATGGGAGCTGAGGGGTCTTGTTGTTGTTGTTGTTGTGGGTTTTTTGTTGTTGTTGTTGTTGTTGTTTTGGTTTTGTTTGTTTGTTTGTGTTTTTTTGTTTGTTTGTTTTTTGGTGTTTTTTAGTTTCTTGCCTCTTGCTTATGGGCTGAGCCTCATTTAAACATGTTTGTTATTTCGAAGAATCTGCTAAATGGGCTTGTGCAAACCCCCCCCTTGGATTCAGCTCCCGTGGTGTTGCTGAGTGCCAGGCACCAAGCACAAAGTGCACCATTTGTGCTGTGTCATCAGCTTCCTCTCTTGCTGGGGATTATTGCTTCTCCATGGCTGGATGCTTCTATCCTTTAAAGCAGAACAATCAGGAATAAAGAATGTCAAATGAGAAATGAACTATGAAGGACAAATATTTCAATTCCTGCACAAATAACCTGTCCTTGCTAGCCCTGGATGATGGTCTGTGAAAAAAAAAAAAAGAAAAAGAAAAACACATTATTCAAGTACCTGGATAAGCATACTGATTTCATGTTTATTTATGAAAAATAAAGGCAACTCCTGGCCTGAAATCCTCAAAAGGATCATTGTCTTATCTAATTTGGTCTGCTCTGTAGGAAGCCTATTGTTTCCACCCTGTTTCATGCTTGAAGTTTTGTCAGGTTTCCACTTCCCGTCATGGCTGGTTCAGCCATGCAAATGAATTCCTACAACTCTGCATGACATGTCAGTTATTAAAGATTACGCTGGCAGGTCAGAAGAACTTAGAAGTTCATGTCTGTGGCAGGGTGTGAGACTGAGCCCAGGTTTTGTGCCATCAGCTTGGTGGAGGTGGCCTGTCCTATAAAGACTGAAGCTTTTTCAAAGGCTGCAGGTCAGTCAGCCCTGATCACCAAAAACTTTGAAAGTCTTTGTCTCCTTGCTTTGGAGTGGCTGATGACAGGTCAGTAGAGGAGATAAAAAGGTCTGTCTGGGGCTCTGGCTAATTAAGAATTTACTGCTGCATCTTATGCCCTAAGTGCCAATGAGGGTGAACACAACGTGCTAGTTTATGACATTGGTTTTCTTTGTCATATATGAATACCAGGAAAATAACTTAAAAAAAGATGAAGCAGTGATGCTAGGAATAATTAAATCACACTGAACTAGGGGCTGGTAGCTATGTGACACTGCTTCTGTTGAACTGGGTTTGGTCATTTCTGATTTGTAAATGCAAATATTGCTGACTCTGGGAGTCCTTTGTAAAGAGACCTGTTGCTTTTTTTGTCACTGAAAGAATAATACAGATAGATTTTGAACAGCTGGACTAAAACAGATTTACCTGGCTCCCAGGCACAGGGCGATGCTTCTGAAAAGCTGCACTGCAGGCTCACATTTGAATGAGGCTCTATTCTGGGAACAGAACAAACTAATTTCTCATTTCGCCATTTATTAGCCAATTGTGTGAAACCATTTTTCATGTTTTAATTCTCTCAGCATTAGCAGGGTGTTCATCTTTCTGACCCTCAGGCCACATCGTGCCTTACTACTTTCACCTCTTCAAAGAAAGAAGTGCGAGGAAAATCTACCTCTCCTCTGAAACCAGAGGACACAGAAAAGGCAAGTTCCCACCTCGGTGAGCCTGGATGCTCTGTGTGTGTTGGGAGCCGTATTTTCTGGGGAAGCACATGCCATTTTTCCTGCCCTCAGCCCCGGTGTACTAACAGAACTCAGGAACTGGAGCCTTTTCTCTCTTCTGCATTATCTGAAAGGAGTGATCATTAATTTCTAATTGTAGTACACACGGTGTAATCCCACTGCTGTCAGGCTGTGCTCTTGCTTACCCATGTGTAACCTTCAGGAGACACTTTATTACTCTTGATGGATGACCCTGGAAGAGCTCATCTTGACTTTCAGATCCTAAGCTGCATTTACAGCCCTGGAAGATGAGAATCTGGAGGAGAAACATTTTGCTAGTAAACAGAGCAAATGAACATACAATAAACCTCTGAGACACAGTAATCCCAGAAACCCATGACACTATTAATAATGGGTCCCTTTCAAAGTGAAGCCACACTTCATGCCCCAAAGCCTCCAGAATTATGTTTGGGTAAACTGCAGACATCACATTCCTTGGAGGGCAATAGCTTGTATCTTCCATTTCTCTGATGCAGCCTATTTTTTTTCCCTTTATCAGAGATGGATATGGTTCCCTTAAGAATCCTCATTTAAGTAGCTTCAATCTTTTTTCCACTTTACACTTATTGATCTTCTGGGCAGAATGGGCACTCTGGTTAGTGGAAAATTTTAGGATTTTGGAGTCTTTTACTCTCAGGAAGGATCGTAGAATCACAGAACGGTTTAGGTTGGAAGGGACTTTAAAGATCACTGAGTTCTAACCCCCCTGCCACAGGAAGGGACACCTTCCACTAGACCAGGTTGCTCCAAGCCCTGATGGAGCTTTTTGTGCTCGGGTTCCTGGCTTTAATGGCCAGTGCAGGGTTTTGAGCTGCTCTGTGGCATCCCTGCTAAGTGCTCCAACAGCACTGGGGAGCTGCTGATCTGCAGCGAGTTCTCTCATACTCAGTCTGAGCTTAGAAACCAAATCCCAGCTCAACCACCATGGTTCAGGTTCACAAAGCAGGAGGGATCCCCCTCCCCATCCAGGCAGGGCTGCACCCAGGAGCTGCCCAGTCCTTCCTTGAGAGGAGGATTCTGCATGGCAGAATCCATCCCAGCGTTTGGGGCTGCAGTACCCACATCCCGTTTGAGGAAGTGGGATGGGATCTAGTGCTGCTGCTGAGTCTCCTGCCTGGAGTTTACAGCTGTGACATCAGGCCACTGCTGTAATTGTCAGTTTAGCAGTTTTCAGTGCTTTAATAGACTAATAGTGTATTTCTGAAAATTTGCCTCCCTTCTCTACAAGTGTTATTGATTATAATATGTGTTGGATTGCAGCTGGAACAGTAATATACTCATAATGGATTTAATTTTTTTTTTTTATATTTTATTTTTTAACCAGACTTGGGGGTTAAGTGGATACTACATTATTCCATTATTATAGCTCCAATATTATTTTTCTTTAACCAGGATTGTTTATTATGCATGCACTGAAGCACAAATGTGGAACAAATGAATCTGATATCAAATTAATGCTGCGATCAGGTTCCCCCCCTTCCCTCTTTAGTTGCCATAACAATCTGTGATCTTGAAGCAACAATAAAATTAGAATTGCATTAAAGGTGTTTACATCATGTACACTCTGTATCCTATTATTGTTTTTCACAGTAATAAAAGCATTGAGTGTTTGCTTTGGAATAGAACACCATTACCTCTCTTGCCTTGCCACGTCTCACATCGCTTTTTGCAGCCAAAACTTGTTTGTTTTTTTTGTTTTGAGAACAGAGAAGGTTCTTCTGGGCTGGAACTTCTGGAGGAGGGATGATTATGTTTTTTAAGATAATGTTTGTCTTTTACTTGTAGGATGCAATTTTGGGTGTGCTACCTTGGGATTTCAGAACTTCAAAAAATTGCATCTCTGCTTTTAAATGTGTGGCGAATCTCCACCCTGATGGTTGTGGAAAGTACATCTTCTAGTGGAAAGTACATCTTCTAGCTCTTTGCCTTGCTGACAAAAAGCAAATTAAAGGAAGAAGATTTTGTCAGCATGTACGTGTGCGGGGGTCACATGCGTGCATACCAAAGTGTGGATGAATTAACTTCCCCTCCTCACGACTGCACAAGCTTCTGCCCCTGGGGACAGGATGAAAGGAAAAACATGACAGATGTTAGTCATATTGCCTGGTGCATGACTTGAAAGTGCTCTGCTAGTTCAGCTATGAGCGTTATGGAAAAACATTTATGGAATAAAGAGGCTGTTATCTCAGGATCTCGGCTGTGCCGGGCATCACGGAGCCCCTTTACTGCTGCTCCTATCCAGTCTGGCACATTATTCCTTGCTGCGACATCTTTCTGTGTAGCCTTTGTAGATAATCCCTGTGATAAAGCTTCCTTCAGAAAAATGGAAGTTTTTCATTTTTAAATACATAACGTGATCACCTTATGCTGAGGCTGGACTTGAATAGAAATACCATGAGAAGATTTTCCTTCTCCACCCGCTAAGCCTGCTGTCCTCAGATGCAAACCGCCCTTTGATTTTTTTTTTTTTTTTTGCAAGTTTAGCCTCTGTTAGGAACACAGGATCCATCTATTTATGAACATTGTATGTGATTATTTCCCTGATTAATCTGAATGTAAGATGTACAGCAACCAGCTAATTCTAAAGCCTTTCCTGGTGGCACTAACGCACCTTTGAATTCTTTATTTCAGATTCTGTACAACACAGAGAAGAATTCCTACACTGGGCACAGGGATTTGGGGGGAGCAGGATAAAAGAAAATAAAATGCCATGTAGGCTGAGAGAGGAATGTAGTTAGCTGTCATAAATCTCTGGAGACAAGATCTCTCCAGAGCTGGATTCATCTAGTGATCCCCTCACTGACTCCAGTCCTAAAGATCAAAGAGTGATGGATTAAGTAGCATGTATTCTGCAGTGATGTGCTCCTGTTTGCAGTGATGTGCTGCTGGGGATTAGCGAGGTAGGAATCACCTAAATAAAAGATCACAGCACCACAGTGCAATTCTGACTGGAAAGGACCTTGTGAGGTCCTAGTTCAACGTGCTGCTGAAGGCTGGGCTGACTTCCCTGTTAGCTCAGGTTGCTTCAGGGCCATGCCTGGTTGAATTTTGAATGTCTCCAAGGTCAGGGATCTCACCTCCTCTCATGGCTCCTGTTCCAGATCTTAACTCCTTTCCTGGTGAATTTTTCCCTCCCTGTATCTAATTGGAACTGCCCTTCCTGCAAATTCTCCTGCCTGTCCTGTCCATGCAGCATTTTGTCCTTTTGTTGTAGGCTCCTGAGGAACATCTGTCTCTACCTACTTTAGGTGGTTGAACACAGCTGTAAGATCCCATCCTCCTCCACTTCCCCTGAAGCTGTCTCTGCTCCAGGATGAACAAACTCTCTGTGTCAGTATCACCATGCACATCATGTGCTCTGGCTCCCTCAGCACCTCGGACAATAACCAAACTGGACTCACGCTGGCCAGCTGACCACTCTCTTGGTGGCCCCAAACTGGCTCCAGGGCTCCAGATGTGATCCCACAAGTAGCAAATAAAAGTGAGCAATCCATTTCCCTGACCTGCTTATGGAGGAAAGGAGATGCTCTGGGATACCACCAGGACTGACATTGCAGAGCCTTTTGAAGCTGGCGCCAGCTGTCCGTGCTGGTGACCTGTATAAATGATGGCCTTAGGCCTGTTCTCACTGTCTAAAGTTCACACTGATCCAGGAAAAAAAATCATTAATTGTTTCAAAAGAATCCAGAGACTAAGTGATGCTGTGAGTGGGCTTTTACTCTTTCCTGTGGCCTGTCAGGATGAGGGCTAAGGTTTTTCCAGGCAGTTTGGAGTCTCCAGCTGCCAGTGACACATCTTGGTCTGTTTTGGTGACAGTCCCTATGACCGTACTCGCTGGCTGCAGGGGTTGCTGCCGGGGTAACTCAGCAAAGTCACTTGGCTTTTGGGCACAGCTGCCAGGGTGGCTCACTGTAGGCTCTGGAAATAGTATTGGACCTGTTCTCCCACATGTTCCAACCAGGCTTTGCACCCTCAGGCACCTTCTCATCCTTGGTCTGGGGCTCTGACCTCACCCTCAGCATCACGTTGTAAAGCAAGAACAGGAACAGTCTGAAATAGGAATGGGGGCCCTTGCCCCACTAATGTTTGAGGGCCACGAGGCATCCCACAGGAATCCTAAGCCAAGTTGCTGACCAATGTTCACACTGGCTGCTGTGCTCAGACAGTCAGGATATGGAGCAGGCTGTCTGCCTCAGCTGCTCTTGGTAAGGGGAAGGGAAATGGGTGGGCTTTGCTGTGGGCACTGGTGTAATAGTGTGGCCAAGACAGCTACTTTTAATTTTCATTAATGTGGATGCTTGAACGTCTTTGCAGATGTTGTCCTCAAGCTTTTCTTGGTATTGGTACTGGTAACCAGGAAGAGCCAGCTGGGGCTAGGAAAGGAGAGAGGAGAGCAGAAGATGCCTTGTGCTGGCTCTTGGTTTGTGACCACACAGGGAATGTGCTCACGCTGTGTCACACAGCAGAGGTACCTCCACGAGACCTCCAAGTGTGACATGGTGTAGCCCTGTCAGTGTCACTCCATGCCCAAGAAAAATCTCATTGGCCTCACCTTGGAGAATGGAGATCCCTGCAGATGTGCCTATATTGTCTCCAAGACCTCAAATTTTACTCTAGCCTGAAGATCCAGCTCCTCGGAGGTGGTGTGCTGGGTCACCTTGCCATCTCCCAGGGCATGGCAGAGACGTGTGTGGCTATCAAACCTTTGAGCTTCCACGTTTTAGAGCAAATGCTTTACATCATGAGCATTTACTCTTTTGAGAAATCACACAAAGCCCACACTGACTACTTGATGACTTTGTTCTTCTGATGACCCAAACCACAAGGTTTGATGCAACATTTTGACATACTCAGAGCTGTACTTGTGCCTTCCTTTGGGTGACCTAGAGCTACTCAGAGCAGCTCTGAGGGTACTCCAGTGATTTGTAACATGCTTTCTAGTTGAGGGCATGTATTTATTATGGTACAACAAATGAATGATTAATAGTTGCCATAGTGATAATGAGAACTTGAAGTCTTTGAGCACTACAGAGTCAAATGGAAGCCTTGGCACATCGTTCCTGCAAAGCATTCATGGCAGGGTCTTGGAAATGGAGGCTCGGGAACCAGCATTACTTAGTAACACTAACACCCTATGGAGAAAAACATTTAAAAAATATAATATGCTTATTGAGAAATGCAAAAAAAAAAAAAATATACGGGAAAGACTCAGTTCAGGTTTTTCACTGTATGAAGACATTAAATATTTTCACAGAATCTTCTTCTTCTATTTTTTTTTAAATTCAATTGAAAGCTGCTGCTTTGTACTGCTAACCTTCTCCTTCTTTCCCCCGGCACAACTTTGCTACTGAAATGTTACATGGACAAAATCTCTGCTTTCCAAGATCCTGCCAAAGCTTCTCTTTAATTCTAGGCACATAATAACTTCTCCAGAAACTTACTCACCAGCTGCCAATACGAAGTTTTTTTCAGGGATACAGAATTTCTCCCACTGTCATTTCTTGATATTCTGTGAAGGCAAATGGCATTCAGACATCCGTGGGACACGGAGGTGTATGAGGAGCTGCTGAAGATTACAGCTGTCTGTTCAAGCCCAGGTTGGCCACATGCCCCTCTGTATTGAACAGCTTGTGTTGCACAGTGCAATGGCCAAAGAGGAGCTTGTTAGTGATGGCAGCTCGTGAAGTTAACCCGGGTGATGTGTCCTGGCAGTCTCAAACTGCTTCTCTAAAAATGGCAGCATGCAGGAAGAGCTTTGGCTTGGTTATCCTCTACTGGATCCTGCCACTTTGCTGCAACATTTAGCCTGGAAGTGAAGGATCACCAAAATAAAATTTTGAGGGTTGGTGTGGCAAAGCCCTCTGCTTCTACAGGATGCCTCCTGAAATCATCTCCAGATCAGATTTTCATAACCCACAGGGAAAAACAGAGAGCAGACTTGGTGGTCATTAACTACTACAAGAACTAATTAAATGAGAGGGAAGGATTCTGAAACCACTGGGACACGCAGAAGCTTTGTTTGGCTTGCTGGTACACTGAGAAATTCCAACTGAGGATCTGGAAGATGAGTCAACTGATTTATCCAGGAGATCAGACAAAGAGCAAGGCAGGAGGTATTGTGCCAAACTAAAGAACATGCACAATATTGTTTGGCATCAATATGCAGCCACTACCCTCTGAGACAAAGGAAAAGTGGTGAGAAACCTTCTCCTTGTGTCACTTCTGCATCCCCCTGGTCTCTTTGGGGGTTTTCCAGCTCTGAAGCATCAGAATTCTGTACTGTAAAATTGATGTAAAATTGTTTTCCTTGCTTCCTCAGCCTATGGTTGTGGGAATCTGAAGTTGCTGTCAGCTCTTTGGAGCACTGGAGTTTTGAAGACACGTTCTGTGCCTGGGGATACCAGCCAGTCCTCACCTCAACAGCAGTAAATTAGAGAAAAAAAGAAGAACATGCAGTGTGATAATTGAGAGACAACAAAGAGAAATAGTTTTGGTGTTACCAGCAAGTAGCAAAGCATTAATTATTAGCCAGTACTGCTCTGTGTGCCAGTGCAGATCGGAGATTCAGTGCCAGCAGGTATCTCCCATCAACTGACACAGGCATCAGCCACCCAGAAAGCTTCAAGATCTGTCTGAGTCTCTATCACCAGGTATTGCCATACACCTGCCTGTACTTGGCCAGAAGCCTGGTGGTTGCTCCAGTGTGGGCACAGCCTCCGTCACTATGAACTCATGAGACCCGTGTGTGTGGAAGCCAAATCCACAGCCCATGTTGTGCTCCACACAAAGCACACAGGTGGATTGGGATGTCTCTGCCATGTGAGACAATCCTGTGCTCTGCCTTTCTAATTAGGCCCTCAGACAGGCAGGAAGGGATGTTTGCAGTGGTAAAATGTCACGCTGTTGTACGTGACAAAATTGTCCTCTAATGATGGGCTTCACCCAAACCAACATTTGGTCACCCACAGCTCCCTTGCACTGCCCCCAGCATGCAGCCTAACCTGCTGGAGGGACCACTTCATCTGCAGCCACAGTGGGCCAAGGCTGGATATTAGGAAAAATTTCTTCACTGAAAGAGTGGTTAAACGTTGGAACAGGTTTTCCAGGGAAGTGGTGGAGTCACCATCCCTGGAAGTGTTAAAAATCGGAGTGGTTGTGTCCCTTCACAATATGTTTTAGTGGGCATGGTGGTATTCAGTTGAAGGTTGGACTTGATGATCTTGGAGGTCTTTTCCCACCTTAATGATTCTATGAAAATAATCCTGACACACATAAACAGTAAGTTTGCATGCCATTCCTGAGCTGTAAAATTTTCCAAAAAAAGGGCAAAACGACCACTTCAGTGAGAAGGTTTTTGTACAAGTTTTTGTTCAATTAGCACAACTTGATTTATTGCTGGCTGAACCCTCAAACAGCCTGTAATTACAGACCCACAACTGCAAAATAGGAAGATTATGAAGGTTAAACATATCAAGTCTTTGCATGAGAAGGAAGTGATCAATGAGAAAAAAAAAAAAAAAGGAGAGTTAATGAGAGATAAAAGGATTCAGGAGTGTGGCAGATCAGTTTGTGCTAGGACACTCTGTAATGAAAGGAGACAGCCCAGCAAATGAAAGCAGAAAACCTTGATTTTGCTCAGAGTGCCATTAGAAACTTAGATGTAGTCTTCACAAACAAATCTCATTTTAAGGGCTAGTGCTCTTTCTTTTCTGTCCCAAATTTACCTGCTGTGTTAATGCAGTGTCCTCTCACATTCGTTGCTGAAAATTAATTACTCGAGTAATAAAGAGATATAAAAAAATCTCTTCAAACAGGTTATAAAAGGAGTTGCTTGCACTGAAGGGAAGTTGCCCACTGCATTTTAAGTTTGCAGCATGAATAAATCTCTTTGTGTTCTCATTTCAGTGCTTTCTCACACACTGTGTCCCACCATTGTGCCTAGAAGGGATAGACAAATGTAGTCTTTTGGGCTGGCTAACCTTGTCCCAGAAGGATTCCTCTTAAAGACCATTTTCTGCTCTTTGCAATCTTAAATCCCAGGGGAGGAGAAACTTCCCGTGCTGCCTCAGAGGCAGGCTTGCCCTCTATTACATTTCACTTTAAGGAAATATTTTCCTGATCTTCAGCCTTTATGTCTCACTTGCTTAATTCCTTCCCACTGCACCTAGTTAGATTCTCTTGTACAGTTCTAAATAATTAATCACCTCCTTCATTCATTTCAAACACTTGTTGAATACAGAGCAGAGACCAAGGATTACTCATAGGAAGAAAAGGAATGGGAACTAGATGAGAGAGGACCAGTTGAGAGGCAAGGAATGGAGAAAGAACAATGCTCCAAGCATAAAATCCAAGCTGCTTGTAAGAGTAAAAGGGATACAGGAGAGCTGCAGTGCCCCGTGGCTGATTCATGCTGCTTACTTTTGCATATTAATTTGGGAAGGCATAACACAGTTCCTCCTGGGGTCTGGAAGTGCTCTGCTCAGAAGAAGGTACCCTTTGATGCCTGTCAGTCTGAAACAGCAGCAGGGCACAGGCAGTTCCCCAGGCGTGGCTGAGCAACCGAACGTGAAATGAGGGCTGTGGTGAGTGCACCATGAACAAAAACCCTGCAGCCATCTGGGTGCCCGAAAAGCCTTCAGCAGGTGAAAGCTGCCCAGGTGAATGCAGTCCTGCATATATGCAGGAGCAGAACTCAGGAGAACTTCCAGCACTGATGGTTATGCGCCTCACAAACTTGCTTTCCCAAGGACACGAGTGGATTTTGCTGCACAAAATCGAGTTTGAAGCATTGTATTGTGTTTTGGGGTTTGGTTTGGTTTTTTCCCTGGGTATTTTATTTCCTTATACCTTGAAAGGGGAAGATCATAAACTCCTAGGCAAGCCCTGAGGTGCATTCCTAGGGCACAAGGGCTCCTTATCTGCAGAAGGCATGTCCCAGAGCACTGTGTCCATGCCAGCCAGGATGCTAAAGCCGGGTCTCTGCACCAGGATCCCTTCCTCACCCTCCTTCAGCAGAGAATGAGCAGTTTCTTCCAGTGCGTAATCGGTCAGGCTGAGGTCTGCCCTGCGTGTGGTGATACCTCTCCACCATTCCCCGTGTACCGGGATGCTCAAACAACCAAGAACTTCTGTTAACTGAGCCCAAGGGCTGGCCACACTAAAGCTCTTATGTCTCAGTAGGCATTTTGGCACCAATCCCCTGGGCTGAACTCCACAGCCCTGGGACTGTAGGTAGGAACATTTCTGTACTTTGACGAGGAAGCAAAGAGCAGTCAGCAAGCAGGGAGGTGGCCAGCTGTGAACAGAACACAGTAAGGCTAAAGGAGCTGAACAAAATGAGTCTGGAGGAGAAAGGGGCACTCGGAACCCTCCTATTAATCCTGTTTGCCCACCATGCAAAGCCACAATCCAGCCGATTGGTGTTGTTTCTGTGAGCTGTGAACTTCTTATTTATTCACACCTGGGAACATGACCTCTCATCCAGGAGCCCTGTTCCACCAGGAGCGAATTTATGGCTGGCATCTGTTCCTGCAGGAGGCGCAGGAGGTGATTTATGGCAGAGAAATTACGTTCTGACCCAGTGACAAGCCATTTTGCTGAGACGTTGAAGATATAAACAGTCAGGCTGTGGCACAATCATGGATACAATTCCAGCAGTCGTGGTAGCACTGCTCAGCCCACCCCCAGCCCCACTGCTGGTGTTCAGAGGTTGGCTGCAGCTGTAACTCTTTTACAGGAAGCAGGAACACTAAAAGGGAGGTACCTGGGCTGGGATGGGACTGTGCTAGGGTTTTCTTTTCATTGGAAAGTATATTTTGGCATAAAGGAAAGCTGTCTAGTAAGCAAGCATTCCCAGTCATGAAGAAGGTGCTTGGAAGGGGACGAGCAAGAGGGATATCTCACATGGGAATTTGTGATAGTATTTACTGTGTAAGGCCCATGAAGATGACCGTGGGATCCGCTGGCTTGGCAGATGATGTTTGCAAAAACAAACAAAAAAAAATAACTGACAGTAGATCTGCTTATGCCACCGAATTGTCTAGGCTTGTATGGCTGTTGTTTGGGACAAGAACCTGGGATGTGGGAAGGGGAGGAGAAAGAGTCCTCCATGACCTCTCCATCCCCCTGCACGTACACTGGTCCAGCTCTTTGCACCTTTCTAGCCAGGGTGTTCTCAGTCCCTGACTGAGTGGTGCTGTTACTATTTCTCCTTTCCCCACCCACATGTTTGCTAGAAACCTGAGGTTTGCTGAGGGTGTGTGGGAGAAAGGTGAACTGCAAAAAAATGCTGGGGTCGGGACAGGGGAGCAGGAGGCCCAAAACCTTGTGCTCATGCCTGTGGAAAGGAAGAATGTTTTCAGCTGCCTGCAGCAGACTGACACTGGTGGGCAAGGAAATGGGTGGGTGGGCGGATTCCTGTCACTTGCAAGCACAAGGATCTTGGCCATCCTGGCAGTGCTGCAACCACAGCTCTGTCACTGCTGGGGACATACACAAGCACTGGTAGGCGTTTGGACCAGTGAAGCATTGCCTGAGTGTGCTTCACAGCAGAGTGGTGGGCAGATATCCCAGTTCTGATGCTCAGGGGTGCTCAGGATGGGCTGTGTGACTAGTTACATGTGCCTGCTAGAGAACAACCTGCTTCCTTTATTGGCACCTTCCAGAGTCTCCTTGTTTTTTATTTTATTTTCATTTTTAAGTCAAGGGAGAGGGGAGTGGTACCATGATGTGCTGCCTCCTCAGCCGTGACTTGCCTTAGATTCACTCACATGTAGAAGGAGAAGGGCCACCAAAGGCAAATGAAACATTCGTATTTCACAGCAGTCCATGTCCCATCCTGTGAATTTTGCAGATGACACAAAACTGATGAGAGATGACCAAGGACAGGGCTGTCATTCAGAGCAAGCTCAGCAGGCTGGAGGAGAGGGCCAGCAGGAGATGTGTGAAATTCGAGAAGGACAAACGCAGAGACCCACACCCAGGAGGGAAAAGGGACTCGCAGTGGTAAAGGCTGGGAATGGGCAGGCTGGGGAGGAGCTCTGCTGGAAGGGACGTGGGGTGGGCGTGTGTCCTGGTGGGAGGTCACCCAAGCCAGCAGCGAGCCCTGGCAGCAAACCAAGCCAACATCCCGGGCAGCACGGAGAGCAGCGGAGCCAGGACAGTGAGGGAAGTGATTATCACCCTCCCGCCCCACAAAAAACCTGCCTACTAAGACATGTGCTATACCACATCTAGATACTGCATCCACTTTCTGGTGCCTCCAGTGCGTGCAAGTAATGGCCAAAGTGGAGGGAGTTCAGGGGAGGGTTGCCAGCAAGGCTGGGCAGGCTCCAGCTGTCACCTGCCAGCAGAAGCTGAGGGAGCTGGGCTGGTTCAGCCCGGGGCAGAGACAGCTTGGGGGCACCTAGGAGTGGCACACTGCCCTGGTATCTTTGGGGAACTTCTCAGGAAGTTTTAGCAGGGCTTTTCGCAGTGGCATCTGGCAGATGTGAGAGGCAAGGGGCGTGAGCTGCAACAGGAGAGGCATCAGGAAAGACGTCTTCACCATGAGGACAGTCAAGTAGAGCAACAAATTGCCCAATGGGTCTGTGAAGTTTCCTGCTTTTCATTTTATTATTCTTTTGAAGAGGAGGATCCATGGTCTGGGGGTATGGGATGCTAAAGCGTGTGGCATGATTACACCAGGATCAGAGACCCAAGTATCACTAATGATGTGCTACTTTTGCCACATCCACAGGAAATGTAAGCGATCATTTCCTAGGGATCCTCAAGGCCAAAAGCGGAATAGGATGAAACTAATGCCAGAGGTGCTCTATAGATCACGTAAGTACAAGTCCTTGGGGGTCTGGCTTTCCTGTCAGAGGGATATTCTGCATACATCTATCCCATAAAAAGCAGTTCCAGTGCAGCCGGTGTTTTTATTGGTATAGTACAATTCCCACTTAGGGCCTATGGGACATCACCTGGGGCTCATTTGTTAACAATAGGATTCACTGAATTTCACCTTCAGCTGTCTACAAATTAGACCCCTAGAGCTCAATTTTTCTTTAATAAATGCAGGAATCAATGCCATTTGAGTTGCCCTGGAGTATCCAACATGGCCCAAATTTAGGAAAGTGAATATAGGCCTTAAAGTGAGATTCAGCTCACAGACTCATCTTTCTAAGCTTTGGGATCCTTAGCTTAGTATCTGGATGCACCAGGCTCCTATGCTTGTACTATTTAGAGCCCTTGAAATGGCCTAGGAGAGCTGGAGGTCACAGATGCCCTATTTATCCTGCATCGTGTCTGCAAGCCCTTGGAATCACAGAATTGTCTGGGTTGGAAAAGACCTTTAAGATCATCGAGCCCAACCATCAACCCACCACTGCCTTTCTTTGCAGTGGCTGCAGCTAAGCAGTCAGCAGGGTGTCCTTGGGCATTGGGGGCAATACTTGAAGTCTCTACTGAGAAAACTGTTTTGCTCCTGTTGTCCTTTTATAGCCACTGGAAAGTCAGCAACACCTCCAGACAGCTGTCTCACTGCCCGGTCTTTGGCACACTGCTTCATGCGGGAATAATTGTCTGCAGGATGCATTTTGTTGCCCTGACCAGTGGAGGTGGCTACAGGGTAAAGCAGCAGCTCGTGTCTGCTGGGCTGAGGTTGAGGCTCCTGAGCAGAAGTGTTGGTGTCCCAACAGCTCTGTGGCCTGTGTCAAAGACACCTGTATGGGGTCACCATGGCCTGAAACAGCACCTGTGCTGTTGCACAGATCAGCACAGCACCTTCCTCTGTTATTGCTGCTGCAGTATCAGGTGTGTTTGGTTAGGGTTTCTGCTGATTTCCAAATGACCTCTCTTCTCTAACAGGCTCCAGGTACCCCCCGTTCCTCAGGTGGCACTGGCTCTTCTCTGCTGCCTCCTTCAAAGCCACAGGGCTTGAACTCACATGTGCACCCATGAAAGCAGCTGTGTGTATTCAGAGGAGGATGGTGAATGGAAGGGTATTTTACCTTCACATATGCTTCCTATTGACCTTTAAATAATATGTGACATATAAGCAAACATGCATTGCCCCGTGGTTCCACACTAAACGGGCAGCTCTGCCTGGGTGAGAAGGGCAGGACAACTGCAAAAATTTCTTTAGGTATGTTTATTTTATCATTGAACTTAGGCTTTAGGAGATGGTAAAACTTCTAGTCATGCTGCAGAAAGAGAGGTAATGTCTAAAACTCTCATCTTTCACATACCTACATGTTAGGAGGAGGATATAAAGGGTTTCTTGTCCAACTTGCTAACAGTCTGCTTAGCTACCATTTTATTAAAGATGTGGTAGCCCCAGACAGCTGGGGCTGAGAATAGGACAGAGAGCTCTGACCCATTGACATGGACCCTTAGGAATATTGAAGCACACCAGCAGAATCCCAGATGGGATAGGAAATGTGACATTCTCATGCACTGATAAAAGATGAGAAGGATGGCCCAGCCCATGGTTGGCTAGTTCGACATTACTTTGGCAAAATAATGGACATATTGGTATGGGTATAAAGACATTAAAGATGAAGTAAACAATTAATGCCAATCAACATGTTTTTTAAGGGAGGAAGGGTTGTCAAACTGGATTTCATTCTTTGATGTGATTGTAGGTTTTGGATGATAAAAGTAATTGCAAAGATGGAATATATTCTGACTTTTGTATGTTTGACAGCACAACAGATTCTGATTAAAAAATTAGCATTCCACCCTATCAATACAAGGCACGTAAAATGGATTAAGAACAGGCTGACATGTCAACAAAGAAGCTGTCAAAGGAGACTCACTGTAGGAGAGGTTTTTTTTTTAGAATGGGTCTGAATGCTATTGAAATTTTCAATAATGACTTGGAAGTAAATATCAAAACTGCTGATAACATTGGAAGATGTTGGAGGGAACTAGGAGTTACACAGAAATGCTCCCAGTGTGGTTGTAAGGAAGCTTTCAAGTGGAAGAACAGGCAAGCAGACCACACACACAGGAACCTGGAGCACAATGTATCCCAGAGAGATTTCAGCATCCTAAAGGAGCAGCCCCACATTTGCCAGTATGGTGTTTTGTGGCTTTTGCATGTTATTTTTGCAGGGACTGGTGCTATCCCTGACTGTGTCATTCAGAGGAGTAGAGGAGGGATGAAATTTTTAATTTCTGCATGTTGCACCACTTGATGTTGAAATAACATATCTGGCTCTGGTAACCCAAATTTAGAAAGAATGTTGGGGAAAAAAGAAAAAGTTGCAGAAATAAAACACACAAATTATTCAGGGACTGAAAAAACACTATTATGTGTGGATGCTTCCAGAGCATGATATATTTATTTTATGAACGAGGGATGAAAAGCAACTTGAGACTTGCTTATGAATGCCTTTGGGGGGAAATAGCAGATGCAGAAGGGCTCTTTAATGTAGCAGAACTGAGCAAAGCCAAAACCTACAGAGAAAACATCTGCAGAAGCACAGGCAGGGACTCAGCAGATCGTGCACCTCTGGGAAGTGGAGGACTTTTGCCCCAGCTTCCAGTGCCTTCAGATTAAGACTGAAATATTTTGGTTGAGTATTTGTTGATCAAACATGGGGTGAGGGAAAAACTGTTGACCTACATTTGAAAGGTGAGACTTGGTGATTTACTGGTCCCCTCCAGCTCTCTGCTGAGAGCCATGGGGCTGTGAGGCTGACAGTCAAAGGAACTGAAAGACCCACCAGTTTCTTTCCTACGGGGCTTCATCTCTGCTCCTCCTCCTGCCTCTTTCCAAATTCCCTCCCTCCCTCCCCTCTGTGGTCTCCATCCTGAGGCACTACTCAACGCTAAGAGTGAAATTTCTCAAGCTGTTGGTCGGAGGGACAGGAGATAATGCTGAAAATTGTGCCTGGTGTGTTCTCAGGCAAGTTTTCAGAAGAGAAAATGCCAGCAAAACTTTGTGCCAGAAGTCAGCCCACTTCCCAAACTGATGCTGTCTCCTTTTGCTGGCAGCTCAGGAATTTATGCATGTCCTGTGAGTGAGATGTCCCCAGAGCAGCCGGGGAGGCTGGGACATCACTCCCTGAAGTGCCGTCTTGAGGAAACAAGTCTCTAAGATTCAAATGCTCCTTTGTTTATGAAATAAAGTCCACCAGACCTATTGCCAATTGTTTATGCTAAAGAGCACACTCCCATTAATGCTAATGGTGCTTTGGAGCATAAATCCTTGCTAATTGATATAGGAATGTATCCCAGAAGAGTTTACTTTACTGCTGATTTAGCTGATAGATATAAATGTGTGAGAGGGAAATATTAGCATTCATGTAAAACAATTAGGTTATCAACAGGGGCAAATGATTCAGAAAATGACTGCAACTTTCCAGTTCCCTTTAATGGAAAAAAAAAAGAAAGTCTGCTAATGAGGAAAATCAGAGGGAATACAAATATGAGCTAATAATTGCGATTACTTAATATTTGTGTTACATCAGCAGCCCTTGAAAACCAGGGCAGGGATCCCACCTGGGCTGTGTGCAGATGTGGGATGGGCAGGACCATCCTGCTGCCCACCAAGGCCAGTCTTCCCTGTCACCTCTCTGGTGGAGCAGCATTTTTGGCTTACAAGGCTGACGCACCTGGCCACTGGATGTTGAGCTCAGTAATGTTTACTAAATATGCATGAATAGAATGATACAAGCAGCAGATAGATTTCCACAATTTAATTTTTTTTTTCAGATAATATAATGGCATATGAAAAGTGAGGCAGTAATGCAGTTCAAAAGAAAAAAAGAAAGCAACCCCTCTCCCTCCCCTCCCCTCATTCTCCTGGATCTTTCTGCCAAAGGCTGACATTATTGAAAGTTTGATAAATACAAGAATTATGGGCATTTCCATAAAAATCAGATTGTTTAAAATCTACAATTTAGTGGCAAATGTACAGCCATTGAAGGAATAATTTTTTTCAGTGTACTCAACAGTTTTGCTTATTCGATTCCCATTTAATTCATGGGTTTTGATGTGAAATTTTTTTTAAGAGAAGGCTTGATACAGGAAACGTACAGTAAGCCACACATCTTCCCGAAAAAGATGCTTTGACCTCCAGTGTGAAATCTGTGGAATTTTGAGCATATGGGTTTTCATTTTTAAACTCTAAACCTATCTAGAATCATGAGGAAAAAAAGTCATATACCAAAAAGTACAGTATTGTATTGTTTTACGGCATTTTCTGATTCACAAATTTTAGCTATTTTTTTTGATTTTTGTGCAAAACCAAGCACATTTGTTTCTGCAAATACAGAAAGAGATCAAAATTTCTGTATCTTAGAATCTTTAGCTGCAAGTCACTGAATGGCAAGGCTTTTTCTCCCCACAGATTTCAGTAAGCCTAATTTTCAAAGTCTCTGTTATTAATGAAATATCAAGCGAATTAGTTAACATTTGCCTGGGCATGGTTAAAGACCATACACCCAGGAAGATTTCATATAACAAAAAGCGCCCAACCCTAGAAACATTTTTTTTTTCCATTTAATGCTCATAAAATTTTACAGACAACAGAATCCTTTCTTAAGCTTTATTTAAGAAATCGAATACTGTTATAGTTCAATATATATAAGACACATCCAGTATTGTGTTCCTGATAGCAAGTGCATAGATTTTGTTAAGATATCATTTTTATATTTAATTTTTTTTTTATTTGTTACTCAGTAGCACGTTTCATGATCACACGAAGGGATATTCCCAGTGATTTTGCTAAGAGCATGAGAGAAAAAACAGAACACAGCAGAGTAGTGAAACTACAACAGAGATGAGGAACAAAAACGATCAGGCAAACTATCAGTACAGTCGATTCCTGATAAGTGAATAATCTGATTGCTTGGTCACAATGCTTTATTCACTTATCAGGAATGATTCACACTACATTTTGTTAAACTGTTTTCCTTAGCCTAATACCTAAGAGTCACACTGGGCAAAGGCACACACACTCTGGCAGGCTATTCTTTAATCAGCGAGTCTTGTGACGGTTTGGTAATTTCCCATGGCGATACACATATAGCTAACAAAGAGACATTTTGCTAACACTGCAAGGTGCCTTACATAATTGAAATTAAAAGCATGCGTTTAAGCAGGACAAACTGTTCAGCTGCATTGCTTTAAGGAACTCATTTTTCCCCCATTGTTGAAATTAAAAAGAAAAAAATAGAAAAGAAAGAAAGAAAACCCTGTATCTTTCAGCCCTGAGTATTTAAAAGAAACCTAACTGCAGTATAAGTCTTTTTTTTTCAGTTGTATTTTTGGAAGAAAAGACCCTTCACAAAGCTCTAGTTTCTTTCCTAAGACCAAGTTTGGAGGAAAAAAAGAGAAAAGAAAAGACAAAGAAAACATCCACAGCAAACTAAAAAAAACCCAGAGAGCAATTCTAATTAATCCATCATGCAAGTCAAGACTTACTTAAGTGAATCCACTGGTGTCAAAATTATCCAAATCGAGATCATGAACTCTAGAGGTGTCAAAGACCCAGGATTTAGTCTGACCATCGGGTTCTGCTTTCCTGCCTGGGCTGTGGTTTGAGATTAAACCTAGAGCTGCTTGGACCCCTGACCTCTGATAACAGACCCTGCGGGACGGCCCTGGAGCTCGCTGGGGGCTCCAGACTCATCTCTTGTTTGCTTCTCATGGAAACGGAAAAGTGAAAAACCAAAAAAAAAAAAAAAAAAAAAAAAAATTTAGAAAAATAGACCAAGCAGTAACAACCAGGCCAACTCACAAGCCACCAGAAAATTTCAAAAGTCTTCCAAAGGCAGGAACCAACGTTGCTGCTGACACCACACGGATACACCCAGTGCGCCAGGACCTTGTCGGACGGTATTGATGGGGCTGTGTGTGTGTGTGAGCCAAAGCCAGAGCGCCAGAAAGACCAGGGGAGAGGAGACAAGAGGGAGGAGTGTCGTTTGGGTCTCATAAGAGCACTTTTAAGTGGTCTTTGATTCCTGAGCATCACAGAAAGTGGGACAAAGGAAAGGGATGGGGGCGTATGGCTTGAATTCCAGAGAGCACTCGCCAGTGCTTCTCTCTCCTCCTTGGGTTTGGTTTGGTTCGTTTTGTTTTGTTTAGCTTTTTTTTTCCCCCTCTCCAAATTGTAAGGTTTGTATCTGTGATCAGAAGAGAGAAGAGACTTTCTGTAAACCAGAACAACATAGATTTTTGCTTTTGCAGCTTTTATTTCATCGTGGTAGACACCGGTTGGGGGAGAGCAGAGAGATTCTTGTGAGGAGGAAAAAATTATAGGAAATGAAAGAATAAAAAAAGCTAAGAGCCAACTGTAAAAAATAATGAGAAAAAAAGTGCTATGGTATTTCTTTAGTCCCTTTTGAGATTTGTGTAATACTATCAGCCAATGCTGGGAATGATCTGCTTTATAAGCCCACAGCAAAAATATCACCCATTGGAACAGTGGGGGATCTTTTTTCCATCACTTATTTCTCCTTCTTTTTATTTTGTTTTTTACCTTT